>CM034532.1:78959404-79207854 GCA_020002185.1 Paraescarpia echinospica | reverse complement strand
ACTCATCTGTACATAATACCAACACTAATTGATAGTTTAGACTTTACTCATCTGTACATAATGCCAACACTAACTGATAGTTTAGACTTTTCTCATCTGTACATAATACCAACACTAACTGATAGTTTAGACTTTACTCATCTGTACATAATACCAACACTAATTGATAGTTTAGACTTTACTCGTCTGTACATAATACCAACACTAATTGATAGTTTAGACTTTACTCATCTATACATAATACCAACACTAATTGGTAGTTTAGACTTTACTCATCTATACATAATACCAACACTAATTGGTAGTTTAGACTTTACTCATCTGTACATAATACCAACACTAATTGATAGTTTAGACTTTACTCATCTGTACATAATACCAACATTAATTGATAGTTTAGACTTTACTCATCTGTACATAATACCAACACTAATTGATAGTTTAGACTTTACTCATCTGTACATAATACCAACACTAATTGATAGTTTAGACTTTACTCATCTGTACATAATACCAACACTAATTGATAGTTTAGACTTTACTCATCTGTACATAATACCAACACTAATTGATAGTTTAGACTTTACTCATCTGTACATAATACCAACACTAATTGATAGTTTAGACTTTACTCATCTGTACATAATACCAACACTAATTGATAATTTAGACTTTACTCATCTGTACATAATACCAACACTAATTGATAGTTTAGACTTTACTCATCTGTACATAATACCAACACTAACTGATAGTTTAGACTTTACTCATCTGTACATAACACCAACACTAATTGATAGTTTAGACTTTACTCATTTGTACATAATACCAACACTAATTGATAGTTTATACTTTACTCATCTGTACATAATACCAACACTAATTGATAGGTTAGACTTTACTCATCTGTACATAATACCAACACTAATTGCTAGTTTAGACTTTACTCTTCTGTACATAATACCAACACTAATTGCTAGTTTAGACTTTACTCATCTGTACATAATACCAACACTAACTGATAGTTTAGACTTTACTCATCTGTACATAATACCAACACTAATTGCTAGTTTAGACTTTACTCATCTGTACATAATACCAACACTAATTGCTACTTTAGACTTTACTCATCTGTACATAATACCAACATTAATTGATAGTTTATACTTTACTCATCTTTACATAATACCAACACTAATTGATAGTTTAGACTTTACTCATCTGTACATAATACCAACACTAATTGATAGTTTAGACTTTACTCATCTGTACATAATACCAACACTAACTGATAGTTTAGACTTTACTCATCTGTACATAATACCAACACTAATTGATAGTTTAGACTTTACTCATCTGTACATAATACCAACACTAATTAATAGTTTATACTTTACTCATCTGTACATAATACCAACACTAATTGATAGTTTAGACTTTACTCATCTGTAAATAATACCAACACTAATTGATAGTTTAGACTTTACTCATCTGTACATAATGCCAACACTAATTGATAGTTTAGACTTTACTCATCTGTACACAATACCAACACTAATTGATAGTTTAGACTTTACTCATCTGTACATAATACCAACACTAACTGATAGTTTAGACTTTACTCATCTGTACATAATACCAACACTAACTGATAGTTTAGACTTTACTCATCTGTACATAATACCAACACTAACTGATAATTGATAGTTTAGACTTTACTCATCTGTACATAATACCAACACTAATTGATAGTTTAGACTTTACTCATCTGTACATAATACCAACACTAACTGATAGTTTAGACTTTACTCATCTGTACATAATACCAACACTAACTGATAGTTTAGACTTTACTCATCTGTACATAATACCAACACTAACTGATAGTTTAGACTTTACTCATCTGTACATAATACCAACACTAACTGATAGTTTAGACTTTACTCATCTGTACATAATACCAACACTAATTGATAGTTTAGACTTTACTCATCTGTACATAATACCAACACTAATTGATAGTTTAGACTTTACTCATCTGTACATAATACCAACACTAATTGATAGTTTAGACTTTACTCATCTGTACATAATACCAACACTAACTGATTGTTTAGACTTTACTCATCTGTACATAATACCAACACTAATTGATAGTTTAGACTTTACTCATCTGTACACAATACCAACACTAACTGATAGTTTAGACTTTACTCATCTGTACATAATACCAACATTAATTGATAGTTTAGACTTTACTCATCTGTACATAATACCAACACTAACTGATAGTTTAGACTTTACTCATCTGTACATAATACCAACACTAATTGATAGTTTAGACTTTACTCATATGTACATAATACCAACACTAATTGATAGTTTAGACTTTACTCATCTGTACATAATACCAACACTAATTGATAGTTTAGACTTTATTCATCTGCACATAATACCAACACTAACTGATAGTTTAGACTTTACTCATCTGTACATAATACCCACACTAACTGATAGTTTAGACTTTACTCATCTGTACATAATACCAACATTAATTGATAGTTTAGACTTTACTCATCTGTACATAATACCAACACTAACTGATAGTTTAGACTTTACTCATCTGTACATAATACCAACATTAATTGATAGTTTATACTTTACTCATCTGTACATAATACCAACATTAACTGATAGTTTAGACTTTACTCATCTGTACATAATACCAACACTAATTGATAGTTTAGACTTTACTCGTCTGTACATAATACCAACACTAATTGATAGTTTAGACTTTACTCATCTGTACATAATACCAACACTAATTGATAGTTTAGACTTTACTCATCTGTACATAATACCAACACTAACTGATAGTTTAGACTTTACTCGTCTGTACATAATACCAACACTAATTGATAGTTTAGACTTTACTGCATCTGTACATAATACCAACACTAATTGATAGTTTAGACTTTACTCATCTGTACATAATACCAACACTAATTGATAGTTTAGACTTTACTGCATCTGTACATAATACCAACACTAATTGATAGTTTAGACTTTACTCATCTGTACATAATACTAACACTAATTGATAGTTTAGACTTTACTCATCTGTACATAATACCAACACTAATTGCTAGTTTAGACTTTACTCATCTGTACATAATACCAATATGTACATAATACCAACACTAATTGATAGTTTAGACTTTACTCGTCTGTACATAATACCAACACTAATTGATAGTTTAGACTTTACTCATCTGTACATAATACCAACACTAATTGATAGTTTAGACTTTACTCATCTGTACATAATACCAACACTAACTGGTAGTTTAGACTTTACTCATCTGTACATAATACCAACACTAATTGATAGTTTAGACTTTACTCGTTTTATGTGATCCAGTTTAACTTAACGAGTTTAATCCTTGTAGTCAATTTAACGGAAGTCTTATCGTGGGGTATGAGCCCACCTACGTGGGAAACCCACTGAGGTGAATTTTTGAAATTGTTTAATCCATTTGTTTGTATATTGTTCTTAAATTTCACACTCAACCCATTTATACCACTATTACACTACTATTTCCACGTTCTATACATTCGCCTCAGTTAGCTCAGATTCCCTTGGCTACTATATACAATCCCACATTTGTAAGGAGGTTTTTGTGTAATTTTGATGTTCAAATGATAATGATGTGAGCAGCGCGTGTTTGTTTCTGTTGCACTCGCGTTGTAACCAGACAAACATATTGATACACAGCTCCATCCGTCGTATAGCTGTGTAGAGTGGGAGGGCGTTTCGCCACAGAGAGAGTTTTGTACCCCACCCCCCACCCCCCCCCCCCCTCCTATGTCGGGCGGCATATGTTGGATGGCATATGTCGGGTGGCATATATCGGGTGGCATATGTCGGGCGGCATATGTCGGATGGCACATGTCGGGTGACATATGTCGGGTGGTATAGGTCTGGCAGCAAACGTCGCATGCGCAGTTCTCTGGTTACCCACGGGATGAATAATAATAGTCCTCTTCCTACCAGGTAAATGTACATGTGGGCTATTTTGTATGTAAATATTTGAGGCAACGATAACAAAAACAGTTGATAATTTATTGTTGACTTGAACAGAGCGTGCATAGTGCGCAGTAGCGTAGTGGATAGAGCATCAGACTCTCAATCGACCGAACAAGGGTTTGAATCCTGCGCTGCCGTGTCAAACCTTGGACAAATTCGTCCACTCAACGTTGGTCCAGTTCACTCGGCTGTAAGACTGAGTACCTGAATATATACAGGGTAGATTTGTGTACAATTAGTCTTCGCGCCTTAATTGCAGCGTGGCTGAATGCTTCACAGAGAAATCGAGATGGTGTTCGATTGATCACGTCTGCCAGCGAGTAAAGTGTAAAGCATTTTTAATAGTCCTGAGGACTGAATACTGCCCTATATACTATATAAGAACTTACCTTTATTTTTTACTTTAATATTTTCTGATTTGCAGCGCTCCATGCGGCGGCGAAGGAAATGTGTTGAGCACTCGCGCCCGGATCCAACTCGGGTCATGTGACATGTCAGAGTGCTATCAGGAGGAGACACGCCAGGCCACGTGCTCTACACCCTGTCTCAACGGCCTCGCCCAGGGGGGCAAATGCAAATGCGACGTTGGTTACGTCGGAGAATGTTGTGAAATCGGTACGAAAATAATAGTTTATTTTCAAATAGATCAGTATCAACAGTTGCTTGGATGTATTGATTGTCACCTCCTTTCTGTTCCGCGCTATCACAAAATGAAGCTCCGTCAATAAATCATAATAATGCACGCTTCTTTTGTCCATCACGTCTTCCGGATCTTTTTGTCCAATGCGTCTTTCGACCCTTATGTCCATCACTTCTTTTTGATCCTTCTGTCCACCACGTCTTCCTGATCCTTCTCTCCATCACGTCTTCCTGATCCTTATATACCCATCGTCTTCCCAGTCATCACGTCTTCCAGGCCATTCTATCCGTCACGTCTTCCTGATCTTTCTGTCCTTCACAATGTCCTGATCCTTCTGTCCTTCACGTTTTCCTGGGAGTCCAGGAATGTTAGGGTCAAACCTAAAAGTCGATAATAATAATGATTTTTGCACCACAGATCTGTGGACGTGTCTGCAGTAAAATACTAAAATTCTCCAGGAATCCTCTTTGAGCTAACCGCAGAATTCAAGATGGCGTCTGAAATGCGGAGTCTCGATAAACCTACTGTATTTTTTTCTAAATCTTTAGGAATATAAGGCACGTGTGTATATATATATATATATATATATATATATATATATATATATATATATATATATATATCTAGGGTGGGATTTGTTTCAACCATTCCATATCAGATGACATTTCACCTTCTATGACATTCACATCCGCCATTTTAAAGATGGCGGTCGTCAATACAAATGTTATCATATCTTTATAAATACGTCATGTAGAGCATTACTTTGTATGTGTGGGTATAGATTTATGGTAACAGATTTCAAAGTTACTTTTAGCCTTAGTCGACATTGATATGTTCGCCATTTTTAAAGATGGCGCAGGTCAAAACCTATCAAAGTATTTTTGCCGTATCTTCCGAACGAGGTAACCTAGAGCCACATAATTAACACCAAAATAGAGAATTTTAGTTACGGCGATTTTTGAAATATATTAACTTTGACATTCGCCGACATTCATATACATTAGCCATTTTTTTATTTTTACTCACACATACAAATTACTGCTTTATATGATGTATTTGCTCAGATACGGTGACATTTCTATTGAGGATCGTCATCTTTATAATGGCGGATGTGAATGTCATATAAGCTAAAATGTCATCGGATATAGAATGGTTGACAATCCCACCCTAGATATATACACATGTGCCTTATAGTCCTACAGATTTAGAAGAATACAGTAGGTTTATCGAGTTTCCGCATTTCAAAGCCATATTGGATTCTGCGGTTAATTCAAGGAGGATTGCTTGGGACATTTAGTTTTAATATGTTACTTCAAACACTTCCAGGGAACTGTGGTGCAAAAAAACAGCGTATTATTGCCATCGACGTTTAGGTTTCCATGGTATTTTGGCGTAAAACACCTGTATTATGGTCCTTTTGTCCGAGTGGGTAAATATTGTGAACGATGTGTTAAATGTACGCAGAGCTATACGAAACGATTAATTCGTCTGGTTTGCGTTATTAGGGGAAGACGAGGAGAAGCCATGCCGGGACAGAGGTGGCGTCTGTATCGAGTACTACCAGATGTGTGACGGGGGTCGCATTGTCAACGGCATGTGTGGCTCTCGCAGTAATCGGGCTTGTTGTGTCGCAGGTAAAGGTCCAATCAATATCATTTTATTTCACTTATGTTATTGTACCTCATTCGTTTGATCTCATTCATTTGTGCAACAGCTACGTATACGTTACGTTACATCTCATGATAATATACGTGTACACTGCAAAGACCTAAACAATAAATAATATTGTTTTCCTTTTTAGTTTGCAAGTACCATACATATTGCATATGTTTACAGTTTCCCACGAGGAGCCAGATAGGTCCTATCTTGTTAGCTGATAAAGCTACGTTATATTAATATTGTCAAGCTAACACGCAATTAATTTTAATTGCATTTGATGCAATGCTACTACATTTTATTGTCAAATTCATGAACGTTTATTACAACAAGCAGCAGCACCAACGGCATCAGAAGCGTAATCATTATTTGTAATGTCGGTGCTCAATAGCAATACTTATGTTTCATTGCTCCACCTCTTCATGATCCTTATATCCACAACATGATCCTTATATCCACAACATGATCCTTATATCCACAGCATCTTCCTGATCCTTATATTAACAACATGATCTTATATCCACAACATGATCCTTATATCCACACCATCTTCCTGATCCTTATATCCACAACATGATCCTTATATCCAGTATTATCCACAGCATCTTCTTGATCCTTATATCCACAACATGATCCTTATATCCACACCATCTTCCTGATCCTTATATCCACAACATGATCCTTATGTCCACAGCATCTTCCCGATCCTTATATCCACAACATGATCCTTATATCCACACCACCTTCCTGATCCTTATATCCACAACACGATCCTTATATCCACAGCATCTTCCTGATCATTCTGTCCATCACGTCTTCTTGATCCTTATAGCCTCAACGTTCCTGGTTCTTCTGTCCACCACATATTTTTCATCCTATCGTATTAATTCTTATGTCCAATACGACGCACCGCGAATGGGTAAATATTGTGAACGACCTGTTAAGTGTAGGCATAGCTAGCTGAACTGATTAATTCGTCTGGTTGGCGTTATTTGTAGGGGACCCTGTCGACGAGGAGAAGCCGTGCCGGGACAGAGGTGGCGTCTGTATCGAGTACTACCAGATGTGTGACGGGGGTCGCATTGTCGACGGCATGTGTCGCTCTCGCAGTAATTGGGCTTGTTGTGTCGCAGGTAAAGGTCCAATTAATGTCATTTTATTTCATTTATGTTATTGTACCTCATTCGTTTGATCTAATTCACACATTTAACCAGATTTAACCAGATTTAACAAGATTGCCACCCAGAAAAGTAACTGTAGGTGACAGGTGGACAAGGAAGCCCTTTGGCTTATCGAGAGTCCATCCCTTTTATCTATGTGTATCCCGCCCTTCTGAGGTATGTGTCGATTTTATTTTTAAACATATTCACGCTACTAGCACCCACACAATCAGCAGATAATCTGTTCCATTCATTTACAGTCCTTTGTAAAAATTAGAACTTCCTTCATATATATAATCCGCACTGCTCCTTTGCTAATGTAACTCCATGCCCTCTAGTCCTTTTATCTTTCTTAACTGAGAAAACAATATTTCTATCAACATTTTCATAACCATTTATTATTTTAAACACTTCTATCCGATCTCCTCTCAATCTCCTGGTATCTAGTGTTGTTAAACCCCATTCTTTTAGGCGAATTTCATAACTAAGATCCCACAGTTTTTGTATCATTTTAGTCGCTCTCCTATGTACTCTATCTAGCATATATATGTCCTTCTTGCGATATGGCCTCCACGCTTGTATACAATATTCTAAATGAGACCTCACTATTGTTTTGTACAGCGGTATTATTAGTTCTTTTTCCTTATACGCTATATTTCGCCTAATTAATCCAAGAATTTGATTTCCCTTTGAAGCTGCAATTCCGCATTGCACTGAAACCTTCATATCAGCCGTAATGGTTAACCCTAATTCCTTTCCTTTTACAGTAGTACTTACTACAGTACCCCCCCCCCATTGTATATTCTACATCTTCGTTCCCCTATCCTGTGTGGAGGCATTTACATTTCCCAAAATTGAACAGCATTTGCCACTTTTCAGACCATTTGATCAACCTGTCAAGATCATCTTGTAAATGCTGTCTATCTCCATCACTTTTAATCCTTCTAAACACTTTTGTATCATTCGCAAATTTCAACACCTTGCTTGTTATTTCATCATCCAAATCGTTGATATATATATATCAAGAATAATATAGGTCCTAGTACCGATCCCTGTGGTACCCCACTCAATACCGATTTCCAGTTTGACGCCTCCCCATCAACTACTACCCGTTGTCTTCTGTCATTCAGCCATTTTTGCCTTTAGTTTAAGCAGTAATCTTTGATGTGGTACTTTGTCGAAAGCTTTTTGAAAATCTAAGTAGACGATATCTACTGGTGATCCCTCATCTACCCACTTAGTGATGTCTTCCAAAAAACATAACATATTTGTTAAGCATGACCTCGCTTTAAAAAACCCATGTTGAGATGGGTTTATCAAGTTATGTTTAACAAGAAAATCCACCATGTGATCTTTAATTAGTCTTTCTAATAATTTGCAAATCACTGATATTAAACTCACTGGTCTATAGTTCTCCGACTTGTTTCTCGAACCTTTTTTAAATAACGGTATAATGTTTGCCTCTTTCCATTCTAAAGGAACCACTCCCTACATATGCGCAACAGCTACGTATACGTTATATTATATCTCATGACAATATTCGTGTACACTGCAAATAAACTAAATGGTTTATAATATTGCTTTGCATTGTTAGTTGGCAAGTACCGACGTCAATATTGCGTATATTTGGTGTTTCCCACGAGGACCTAGATATCTTGTTAGCTGATGTTATATTAATAATTTTATTGTCTAGCAAATACGCAATTAACTCCGATGTGCATGCACTTGATGCAATGGTATTACATGTTATTGTCAAATTTGGTAACATTTGTGTGAACAACACAGCAGCAGCATAATCACTTTTTTATTATGGTGCTCACTAGCAATAATTATGTTTCATAGATCGACCTGTGGGTCCGCCAGTGTCTCCATCTGTTGATCCATCTGTAGCTCCATCTGTAGATCCACCCGTGTCTCCACCTGTTGATCGACCAGTGGCTCCACCTGTTGAGCCACCTGTGACGCCACCTGCAAACATGCAGTGCAAAGACAAGGGTGGTTTGTGTACGCCATATTGGACCAAGTGTTCGGGAGGAAGCTTCACCTACGGGTTGTGTGGCACGAAGGACGTTTACGAGTGTTGTATCCCCGGTAGGAACCAAACACAAACTACGTTATCAGCAACACTTGCAATGATAGAAATGTGTTATAATTATGACTAAAGTAACAGTAACTGTTCCCTTTTTAATGAATATTGCTTTTCGTAATTATTATTGTGACAGGCCTACGCATTGCATTTACACCTGGTCATTATTTAAGTCATGTAGTTTTATTGAATAGCAAATTACTACAAAGTATTCAATGTTACAGACGAGGCATTATGTATGATATTCAATGCAATTTAAAATAGTAAAACATTGCTATTGCGAAAGTAATATGTCTATAATTTAGATTTATACATATACATGCTGGTGTCTTACGTTATTGAAGTTTATAGAGCACTCGATAACATTGTGTTCAAACAAAACTGAGACAACGGTTGTGCCAGCTTGGTAGACGTTTAGTGCATTCGATAACGTTGTGTTAACAAAAACAGAGACAAGGGTCATCCCAACTTGGTAAACGCGTAGTGAACCCGATAGTTTTATGTTCAGACAAAACAGTGACAAAGGTCATGCCAACTAAGTGTACATTTAGTGAATCCGAAAGCTTTGTGTTCAAACAAAAGTGTGACACGTGTCGTGCAAAGGTGGTAGACGTTTGCTGCACTCCATAGTTTTTGTTCAGGCAAAACAGAGACACATGTCGTGCCAAATTGGGAGAAGCTGTGTAAGGAGCGAAAAGGCGCCTGTCTGTTCGGCTGGAAGACAGATTGTGTGGGCGATATCTTGTACGGCCTTTGCGGCCACGGGGGACACGAATGTTGCATCTCGAACATGAACATAGCAAGTAAGACACCTTTTTTATTGTCACTTCTAGCTGTTGTGTGCAATTAACATAATGAAGATCTTATAAATTAGGCACTGACACGGCTACAGTTATAATACAGCGTTGGCAAACGCAGTGTTATTGTCACGTATTGTTATTTCTTTGACTGAAGTGGTTGATAAATGGTGTTTTAAAGTTAACAAAAATATGACAGGAGAAATATAATGTAAAAGAGACAAATTTATCTTGGTGGAGTTAGGAGTATAATTACATAACAACCACAACTAGAGAGAGTGTATGGTTGACGTATAAGATCGGACTGAATGACCGAGTGAATGATTGTTGAGCGTATTTTAATGGCATAATGCTTCAACAGTGATTTGTTCAAATAAATGTATGTTCTATCAAGTGCCATCGAAATTTTTATACAACTGCATAATAGATGTCTGGAGTACTGTCTACCATGATTTGGTGTTCTTGTGATAACGATTGTCCTTATATTAGATGACGATGGAGAAGCGAAATGTCTCGTGCGAGGTGGCCATTGCTTGAGTCGTGGCGAGGAGGGCAGATGTACAGGCGACTGTTGGTCCAACTTCTGTGGTCGCGGTGAAGATCGACGTTGTTGCATTCCTAACAGTTTAGCCGGAGGTAGGTGACGTCATCATTACGTGGCCATAATACACTTCTCAACTTGTTACTTCGTCTCCCAGAGTCCTGTCTTTATATCGTCATACTCATGCTATTATCTCCTACTCTTGCGTGTATTCACCCTCACTCATTCGAGATGTTTCTCGACTCAATTCCTCCAAATAAAATGTGGTCTTCCTCTTATGATTCTACGACCACTTCTCTTTTCCTATTGTCATTCTACTAACATCGACATCTTCATATTCATCATCATCATAATCATAATCATCGTATATATATATATGTTCATCTTCATCCACAAAGTCGTTAGTAATGACGGTAGTGGATTACTGGGAGAAACGGAAGAAGATCATCAACTTCATGGTCATCATCAGATTCGAGATCCTCTTCGTTATTGTCCTATTTTCTTCATCATCATCGTCATCATCATCATATTTTTGCCTTCATTATCATTATCATCATCATCACCATCGTTACCATTATTACCATCACCTGCAGCAACACTATTATCGTCATTGTTATCATCATTATCATCGTGATCAATACTATTACATTACCAGTTGATAGTTAGATTACCGTTTTAGGTATTACAATACAAGTGATTTAACAAGTGATTTAACAAGATTGCCACCCAGAGAATTAACTCTAGGTGGCAGGTGGACAAGGAAGCCCTTTGGCTTATCGAGAGTCCGACCCTTTTATCTATGTGTATCCCGCCCGTCAAAAAACCATGTTGAGATGGGTTGATCAAGTTTTGTTTAACAGAAAAATCCACCATGTGATCTTCAATTAATCTTTCTAATAATTTGCAAATCACTGATGTTAAACTAACTGGTCTATAATTATGTGACTTGTTTCTCGAACCTTTTTTAAATAACAGTATAATGTTTGCTTCTTTCCATTCTAAAGGAACCACTCCCTCTTCTAATGACAAGTTGAAAACTGTTGCAAGCGCCCTGCTAATTTGTTCTACAATTTCCAATAGTAGTTTGGGTGGAATACCATCCACTCCAGGTGATTTATTATCCTTCATAGCCCTAATTTTTTAGCTACCATTTCTGGGGTTACAATTAACTGTCTTAAATAGTCTGAATCTGCCCCCTTGAACATAGCCTCTGGTACTGGCAGTGAACTAGTGTCTTCTCTGGTAAACACTGAACTAAAGTACTCATTCAGGTCTTCTGCCATTAAGAATCCCTCTGATATTATATTTCCAGCACTATCTTCTAGAGGACCGACCTTATCTTGAACTTTCTGTTTGCTTCGAACATATGCATAACAACTCTTGCTGTCATGTTTTATATAACTAGCTAATTGTTGTTCATAGCTTCAATGCTACCTAATCAAAATATCTAGCAAGTACTGGCTTACACAGATATTACCTTAGGTAAGAAGTTTGATGGTTGTTACTTTATCTCCTATATATTCTACCACATAATCAGGTTTGTTAAATCTTGTTTACAACTTACCGAAGGCTAAGTGAGTTACCCTGTTATCACTCACTATACTAAAGTGTTCTAAAATACTTTAACTAACTAACTTTAAGCATAGCTGCTACTCAATATGTGTTTATTGCAACTTTATGAATGATATTAAGGCAAGACTTATACTTATCAATCTGTAATTCCACTTGTTTATCAACTTTTCTGCACCACCAATTTCTACGATCTATCTCCGCCAAATATAGCCTCGAACACATGAACGTTGTCTGGTCAGTGTTATATTCGATTGCATTTTAAATAGTCGCAACGTTTTGAAATTAAATTACAAAACGTGTATAAACAATGTGGTTTATCCCAACCAAAAGTTATATTATGGTCATGGGGAAACGTATCGGTAGTAACAAAATTTAACAAGATTGCCATCCAGAGAATTAACTCTAGATGGCAGGTGGACAAGGAAGCCCTTTGGCTTATCGAGAGTCCAACCCTTTTATCTACATATATCCAGCCCTTCTGAGGTATGTGTCGATTTTATTTTTAAACATATTCACACTACTAGCACCCACACAATCATCAGATAATCTGTTCCATTCATTCACAGTCCTTTGTGAAAATGAGAACTTTCTCACGTCTAATCTACACTGCTCCTTTACTAATGTAACTTCATGTCCTCTAGTCTTTCTATCTTTCTTAACTGAAAAAAACATATTTCTATCAATATTTTCATAACCATTAAATATTTTAAACACTTCTATCTGATCACCTCTCAGTCTCCTGGTCTCTAGTGTTGTTAAACCACATTCTTTTAGGCGTTTTTCATAACTAAGATCCCTCAGTTTTGGTATCATTTTAGTCGCTCTCCTCTGTACTCTTTCTAGCATATCTATGTCCTTCTTGCGGTATGGCCACCACGCTTTAACAAGATTTAACAAGATTTTACAAGATTGCCATCCAGAGAATTAACTCTAGATGGCAGGTGAACAAGGAAGCCCTTTGGCTTATCGAGAGTCCAACCCTTTTATCTACATATATCCAGCCCTTCTGAGGTATGTGTCGATTTTATTTTTAAACATATTCACACTACTAGCACCCACACAATCATCAGATAATCTGTTCCATTCATTCACAGTCCTTTGTGAAAATGAGAACTTTCTCACGTCTAATCTACACTGCTCCTTTACTAATGTAACTTCATGTCCTCTAGTCTTTCTATCTTTCTTAACTGAAAAAACATATTTCTATCAATATTTTCATAACCATTCAATATTTTAAACACTTCTATCTGATCTCCTCTCAATCTCCTGGTCTCTAGTGTTGTTAAACCACATTCTTTTAGGCGTTTTTCATAACTAAGATCCCTCAGTTTTGGTATAATTTTAGTCGCTCTCCTCTGTACTCTTTCTAGCATATCTATGTCCTTCTTGCGGTATGGCCTCCACGCTTGTATACAATATTATAAATGAGGCCTAACTATTGTTTTGTACAGTGGTATTATTAGTTCTTTTTCTTTATATGCTATATTTCGCCTAATCAATCCAAGGATTTGATTTCCCTTTGAAGCTGCAATTCCACACTGCTCTGAAACCTTCATGTCAGCACTAATTGTCAGCCCTAAGTCTTTTTCTTTTACAGTAGTACTTAGTACAGTTCCCCCCATTGTATATTCTACATATTCGTTCCCATGTCCTGTGTGGAGGCATTTACATTTCCCAAAATTTAACAACATTTGCCACTTTTCAGACCATTTGATCAACCTGTCAAGATCATCTTGTAAATGCTGTCTATCACCATCACTTTCAATCCTTCTAAACACTTTTGTATCATCTGCAAATTTCAACACCTTGCTAGCTATATCATCGTCCAAATCGTTTATATATATTAAGAATAATATAGGTCCCAGTACTGATCCCTGTGGAACCCCACTCAAAACTGATTTCCAGTTTGAAGCCTCCCCATCAACAACTACCCGTTGTCTTCTGTCAATCAGCCATTTTTCTATCCAGTTAATTATACCATTTCCTATGCCATGGGCTTTTAGTTTAAGCAGTAATCTCTGATGTGGCACTTTGTCGAAAGCTTTTTGAAAATCTAAGTAGATGATATCTACTGGTGATCCATCATCTACCCACTTAGTGATATCTTCCAAAAAACATAACATATTTGTTAAGCATGACCTCGCTTTTGGAAACCCATGTTGAGATGGGTTTATCAAGTTATGTTTAACAAGAAAATCAACCATGTGATCTTTAATTAGTCTTTCTAATAATTTACAAATCACCGATGTTAAACTAACTGGTCTATAATTATTTGACTTGTTTCTCGAACCTTTTTTAAATACTGGTATATTATCATATTACCGTTTGAAGTATTACATCACCGATCGATTGTTACATAACCGGTCGATGACGTCATTATCAGGTGACATGTAAGCAAGAAATGGAAGCTCACCGGTATACCTGGGTTATATTCTGCGAGGTCTGAATAATCTGTCTATGCTGCTGTCCTCGTAGAAGCTTTTGTGATAAACTATTCGACGTTGGTGTACGGAAATAACTTGGATGGATACGATTACATTCACGTCTTTGTTTACCCGCTCTTCAACGAGAGGTTTTTGTTGCCAGATTTCCAGTGCGTGCGACATGGTGGCCGATGTCAGTCGTCGGGCTCTTGTGAAGGTGGTCAGTACCGTCGAGGTCTATGTGCTGGACACGACGAGCGCAAGTGCTGCATTGCCGGCCTGCAACGGATTGCTCACACTTTCCCGGGTACGTTACCACCGGTTGAAGCAATGCTTATACAACATCGCAATTTACATTTCTAAACATAACGGCTGCAATAATTAGTTTGCAATTGTTCTCGTTTTGTTTCCCTATTTGTTGCGAGTGAGGCTGGCCTAGTTTCCGATCCTCGATCTCTGTTATCTGTTGTTCTTCTTCCAACGTTATATACACTAGCAAAAATGCCCATCCTTCGGATGGCGCAACAGCCGACATAATTGTAATGTCGGTCAATTTCGTTGAACCACACTAAAAGACGCCGCATTACCATTTCGCATAAAAAGTCGTGGTCTCACTCTACATTTCCCCGTTTTAAAAGTGTAAGTATGTTATTCTATACGGTTTATTTGAGTGGTTGGGAAATGTGTCCAATATGTTAAAGAACAGTTTTTGGTATACCGGTGTATCTAAATTAAGGTGCCGTGAGATTCGCTTGCCAAAAGTGATTATTTTGTACGAATATCATCTGTAGTGTATCAGTCAACAGAAACAACGATGGAAAAAATGTTACTCTTTTTGTTAAACAAGTGGCAGCCATTTACAGCCATTGGGTGTCAATATCAAATGTCCGCATATATCTTAATAGCTGCATCCTCTAGAACCACAATTTTTGTGTAAAATATAAGTTTTAGTGGTTACAATTTCATATATTTTACATCTGACCTGTGTCATTGTTGTTTCGTTCAGCTGGCAAGTGCAGTGACGTGACCATCGTTAGTCGCTCTAACTGGGGAGCGGAGGCGGCAGACAAGTTGTTGACGTCAATGAAGTTGCCTGTGAAGAAACTGATCATCCACCAGACTGGCTATCCGGCGTGCCACAGCGACGTCGCCTGTCAGGGCCAAGTGCGCAAGATACAAATGGACGACAAGAACAACAAACGTACGTGCACCCGTAGAACGGCAAAGAGAGGCATACTGTTCCTAATTTGTCTTTTGTTAATTAATATAAAGTTCTTAAGACTACAATAACTATGTTGAAGGTATACTGTATGCTAAATTGTATTTAATAAGGCCGTAACAACGCTCGCTATTTGGAAGATACGCAATTGAGTGGCAATAATGCCGAAGCCGGTTGAATTAACCGCAATTGTTTGTTGCCGCCAATAATCATTTCGTTTTTATTCATTCCATATACAGACGCCTTCAAAGTACACTTACATATACAAATATCGTTTCAGTCTGTCAGTTTGTCGGCCTCGTAATTATCACCAGTATGAGGTAAATTAGCGTAATATAATTCATACTATATTGTCGAAATCATATGGTGTTCCCCAATCCATTCGCCATATGTTTGCTTTCCATTTGCACGGAGTGTCTTCTTTTTATGTCGATAACCCATTGGACGGCATTAATTTGGTTGTCCCTCTGTGTTCAGGAAGCAAGTTCAATAAATGATCTAAATAAAAATTTCTTAATGTACGCTTATTTATTTCATCGATATTTATATTACCAGTTATCCAAATTCAGGTCGTTGCCAAAAAGGTTAAGGACCGCTAAATTTATTATTATTATACCGAACTTATAAAGCGCTCTTTTCATACATAAAAGCCTGCTCAAAAGCGCTGTACACAATCAATAGAATAATCATAGAGAGTAAAAACAAAGCATAAAAACGATAGCATGATAAAAAAATATATATAAATGTTTTTAGAAGACTGGGTATAATAAAATGAATATATATATATATATTGTTTTAAAATGTAAGAAAAACTGACTAGAAAGAGTTAAGCACCAAAAACAGCTAGAAACAAATGTGTTTTTAGCAGCTTCTTGAAAGTGTTCAGTGTTTTTGCTTCACGAATGTGAACCGGTAGCGAATTCCACAACTTGGCTGCTGAACACTGAAATCTTCTGTCGCCGTATGTTATCGATCGTAACATTCTTCTTGGTTGGTACAATTTCAGCATGTCCGATATATATCCTGGAGCCTGTCCATGTAGGGCTTTATATGTGTGCATCAGGATGTTAAATTGCACACGATAGTTAACAGGTAACCAGTGCAGATTGTTCAACACTGGTGTGATGTGGCTGTTCCGTGATGTTCTGGTTACAATCCGTGCCGCGGTGTTCTGTACACGTTGTAACTTGTTAATTGATGTCTGGTGCAGTCCACTGAGCAGAGCGTTACAATAGTCTAGACGTGATGTTACATGCCCGTTGACTAGTGATTGAGTGGCATCATTTGTGAGATAACGCCTAATGTGCCCAATGTTGCGGAGGTGATAATATCCAGACCTACAGACACTGTTCAAATGTTGTTCCATGTTCATGGCAGAGTCGAAGATAACACCCAGGTTTTCGACACTGTTCACTGATGTAATGTCAGTGTCGCCAACACGCACAGTAACGTTTTCCATCTGCTTGGCATTATGTTTGGATGTGAACAACACAACCTCAGTCTTTTCACTATTCAGTTTTAGCATGTTTGCGTGCATCCATCTTTCAATGTCCGTGAGGCACCTCAATGAGTTCCAGGGATTCTGTTTGGGCTGCACCGTCCTTCGGCTTGAACGAGATGTACAACTGGGTGTCATCCGCATAGAAGTGATAACACTGTCCATACCGACGGATAATGGCTCCTAGTGGTTTTGAGTACATGGTGTATTTCTTTGGGCCGAGTACCGAGCCTTGTGGTACACCATGTTCCAGGAGAACTGGATTGGAGTGCTCACCATCTATGACCACTACCTGGTAACGGTCGTGGAGATACGATGCTATCCAGCCGAGAGCAGCTCCGGAGATTCCGAATAAGTTCTCAAAACGATTCAACGGAATTCCGTGATCGAGAGTGTCGAACGCAGCCGACAGATCGAGCATGACCAACACTGTGACACAACCATTATCCAGAGACTCGAGGATATCGCTTTGTACCTTGAGGAGCGCCGTCTCGGTCGAGTGAGATCTACGGTAGGCTGACTGAAGCTCCTCGTGAAGACCATTGCTCACCAGGTGGCGCTCAATCCGTGTATCTACAACCTTCTCTAACACCTTAGCAATGAAAGGAAGGTTGGACACAGGTCTGTAATGTTTCAGGATGTCTGGATCGAGTGTTGATTTCTTGAGTAGTGGTCGTATATGAGCACACTTGAATGCACGAGGCACACAGCTACTATTCATAGAGGCGTTGACAATCGCGGTGATAATAGGGAGTAGCTCATCTACACACAACTTTAGAAGCCATGTGGGCACCGGATCGAGGTCGCAGGATTTATCAGGTGACTTCAGGATGAAGGACTTCACTTCACCATCAGATGCGCGAGTAAACCTATCCAGTGGTGTAGTTACAGATGAGGCGTCAACCTCCAGGTTAACACCATGCACCTGGTCCGTCTGGAGGCCACGTCGGATGTTTTGTATCTTCTCCATAAAGAAAGAGCTAAACATCTCAGTTAGTTTAATGGGAGACGCCGTTTGAGGAAGAGATGGAGACCCCCTTTCACCAAGCAGGTGTTTCGCCACTTTGTAGATGCCCTTCTGGTCATGGGTGCAGGCAGTCATCCTTTCCGAATAGTTTGCTATCCTGGTTTGTTTTATGAGTTTGTTCACCACAACACATTGGTCTCTATATATCTGGTGGTTAACAGTCAGGCGATTCTTCTGCCATCGTCGTTCCAGCTTCCGTCGGAGATGTTTAGCCTCATGTAACTCATCAGTGTACCATGGACAATCTGGATGTTGGGTGATTGTTTTAGTACGAAGTGGTGCGTGCTTATCAATGAGCGATGTGAGTCCTTCATTAAAATCACTCACCAAACCATCCACATCACCATCCGTAGTTTGTAACATGGGGGAAGCCACAATGTCCTGCTTAAAAGCTTCCACGTCTATGGCACGTAGCTTCCTAAAGGAAACAGTCTTCTGTATGGGAACAGGTTTGGCAAGGGTCGTGGTGAAACCGACAGCGAAGTGGTCACGTGTAAGTTTCCCAAGGTGGTCACAAAGTCCGGAGGATACGGTTGACGTGATCAGTTCGAGATTTGCAAGTATCAACGGCAGCGACCAGGTTTCAAGAATTACTGACGTCATCATATGTTGCAGACTTGACGGACATCGGGTATAACTTCCTGGTTGGCGCCGACGGCCGTGCGTACGTGGGCCGAGGCTGGGGCTACGTAGGCGCCCACACCGACGGACACAACGAGGACGCCGTCTCCATTGCAGCCTTGGGCGAATACGACTCGAACGAACCGAGTGAGAAAATGATCGCCGCCCTGGCGAACCTCGTCGACTGCGCTGTGCAGCAGGTGAGTGTGTCCTTAGTTAATCGCAGTGGTGCAGTAACTAGAGCGTAGGACTCTCATTCGAGAGAACCCGGGTTCGAATTCTATGCTGCTGTGAATAGTTATTAGGTGACAAAGATACAGGAATGATGGGATCTTGCCAGCCTTGAGCAAGTTTATTCACTCCATGCACGTTGCCCCAGTTTTCTCAGGTGTGGAAAAAGTACCTGGTTATAGACAGTAGTACGTATGTGTGTACGAATTGTCTTCGCGCATTAATTGCAGCGTGGCTGAAGCTTTCCAGAAAAGTCGAGATGGTGTTCGATTGAACAGGTCTGCTGGGGAGTAAAGTTTTAAATGCTTTGAGCAGTCGTTAGGCTGGATGCTGCGCTGCATAAGAACTTACCTTTTTACAATAACCATTTTAAAGACTATATGAATGTATATATCTGAATATACTTAATGAAGGACGTGACTCTCCTAAGCGGCATATGTTAAAGGTTGGCTGTTCTGTTATCTTGACTCAGCGTTTGTTAAAAGTTGGTTGTCTGTTCCGTTACATTGATTCAGCGTATCTTAAAAGTTGGTTGTCCGGTCCGTTACATTGACTCAGCATATCTTGAAAGTTGGTTGTCCGTTCTGTTACTTTGACTCAGCGTTTGTTAAAAGTTGGTTGTCTGTTCCGTTACATTGATTCAGCGTATCGTAAAAGTTGGTTGTCCGGTCCGTTACATTGACTCAGCATATCTTGAAAGTTGGTTGTCCGTTCCGTTACTTTGACTCAGCATTTGTTAAAAGTTGGTGTCTGTTCCGTTACATTGATTCAGCGTATCTTGAAAGTTGGTTGTCCGTTCCGTTACTTTGACTCAGCATTTGTTAAAAGTTGGTGTCTGTTCCGTTACATTGATTCAGCGTATCTTAAAAGTTGGTTGTCCGGTCCGTTACATTGACTCAGCATATCTTGAAAGTTGGTTGTCCGTTCCGTTACTTTGAGTCAGCGTTGTTAAAGGTTGGCTGTCCGTTCCGTTACTTTGACTCAGCGTTGTTAAAGGTTGGCTGTCCGTTCCGTTACTTTGACTCGGCGTTGTTAAAGGTTGGCTGTCCGTTCCGTTACTTTGACTCAGCGTTGTTAAAGGTTGGCTGTCCGTTCCGTTACTTTGACTCGGCGTTGTTAAAGGTTGGCTGTCCGTTCAGTTACTTTGACTCGGCGTTGTTAAAGGTTGGCTGTCCGTTCCGTTACTTTGACTCAGCGTTGTTAAAGGTTGGTTGTCGGTTCCGTTACTTTGACTCGGCGTTGTTAAAGGTTGGCTGTCCGTTCCGTTACTTTGACTCAGCGTTGTTAAAAGTTGGCTGTCCGTTCCGTTACTTTGACTCAGCGTTGTTAAAGGTTGGCTGTCCGTTCCGTTACTCTGAATCAACGAGGGTGGTAGTTATTAATGTGCAGTGAGCTAAACGGGGTGCTTTGAATTTAGGAAAATTGCGACGGCGCTGAACATAAAAGAGCAGTTAAACCAACCGGCGTGCGTTATTTTATTGCAGTAGAGTTGTTCATAATATGAATGTTTTATTAAGTTTTCGCGAGCTATACATTCAAAGTATGACAAGTGTTACGGGTAAGTTGGCAGACAACATACTTATTATTGTCTTAATAACATTATATCAATTAATATAAACACAATATTTGCACAACTGAAATAGAGAACGATTCAGTCCACGCAAATGTGTACTAAGACGACTCATTCTCTTTTGTGTGATTCTACCACTGTTGTTTGCTGGCGCAGGCACGTACCTTGTTTTACTTATTGGGGGAGCATTTTTCGGCCTGGGATTGCACTAGTTTTGTTTGGAAGGAACTAGTTTCCCCAAGCGGAACTCTTTCGCGTCAGCGAAAACGAGCACATTGTTCACAGAACACGCTTTTATTCATACCAATATGTTTACAGTTGTCGCCATAGTTAATTATGTTTAATAGAGTGTAACACTATATCGCCATCACTTGGTGTTCCGTTCGACAGGGTGGGGATGTACGTGTGTGTGTGTGTGTGTGTGTGTGTGTGTTCGTGCGTGCGTCAGTGCGCATGTATGTGAGCGTTGATGGTGTCTGTGTATGTTTCATAGGGTGTTCTTGATGCCGACTTCGAGATGTTTGCACCCCGCCAGCTGGCGTGCACGGTCAGCGCTGGGAAGTTTCTATATGACGTCATTAAGACTAACAGCCATCACAGCAGCAGGCCTGTTAAAGAGGGATGCTGAGTATGACTCGCCACTACCTGTCATGGAGGGATGCTGAGTGTGACTCGCCACTACCTGTCATGGAGGGATGCTGAGTGTGACTCGCCACTCCCTGTCAGTTGTTTCTGCTTCAGTTAGTCTTTATATCCGTCACTCTTTCTATAGTTCTCTCTTACTCGCTGTCGCTCTGTTTCTCTCTGTTTTTGTATATCTCTGTCTCTTCCTCTCCATATTCCGTTGTCTGCTCTCTCTCTACCACCGTAATGCTTCTTAACACATTTGAAAAGGCAATAAAGAAACAACTAATTGGCGTTTGTGAAACAAAGGCATTATGCTATTTGTGGAATAAAGTTTAGTTGTCAAATGCTTATATTGTCTTATTTAATATATATATATATATATATATATACATGTGTGTGGGGGGTGTGGGTGTGTGGGTGTGTATTTAGTATATCTTCCAAAAGAAACAGACAACATAGGGTGAATGAGATTGCCCGATTTTCGAAACCGCAGTAGGCCTAGATAGACTCGAACCCCGATCCTCAACCTGGCGCTACCGGCCCCCGTCCCTCTCCTTCGTCGTATATATATTAAACGTACATAGGTACAAACATGGTGTTACTGTTTAATATTACATACACGTGTGTATTTACTCTTCCTGTCAACTAAGAACATCACAGATATGCGATGAGTAAAAACAACGATGTGTCAATAATAGAGAGGAAATCTTTGTTAAAACGAACGTACTTTTAGGGGGGTACAAGCATTACGAAGTGCACGGGGTGGGAGGTTCTCAGAGAAATCAGAATTTACCGTTATTTACTATATGTATTGCCCGTTATTATGGTAGAACTTTAATTACTAAACATGTCTCTTTCTCAAGCGTGTGGATTATTAACAAGTACAAAGTGAAAGAGGAACTCAACTAAAAACAACCCGGGAGATTTATTATACAAATACTAACCCTCGGTGTCAACAACAACAATTAGTTTTTAATAATTATTGTTGTATCAAATTACATACCGATTATATAAAAAATGTTTAGTGTAAATAGATTAAAACATAATCGACACGACTCATTCACACATAATCCACACGACTCATTCACGATAGAATAGACACGACTCTTTCACAACGAAATCAACAAGACTGATTCATCACAGAATCAACATGACTCATTCACGAAGAATCCACACGACTCGTTCACCACAGAATTAACACAACTCATTGTCCACGGAATCAATGCTTATCTGGAGAGTACTACCCAAAAAATCGTATAAGTGAATACGCTTAAAATGTGTCTACTGACGTAGGTGATTCACTTTAAAGTCGTCAACACACTGCAATGAGTAGTGTTAGGCATTGACCCACTAAGATATATTGTCAACAATGTGATGCTAGTTGTATGTTTGTTGTCTTTGAACAACGAACTTTTATTTATCCGTCGGAATGTCCATGTCATGTCCGTCGGGATCCAGCTGGTGATAGAACGGACCACCCTCGACACTTAAATCGTCGCTTGGACTTCGTCTATCCGAAGTCGGACTCTCGTATATATGCTCCGCCGTACGTTGAAAAGTTCGTAAGGTACCAGGGTTGGTGTCGGTCTCTAGCGACTGAAGTGGTCGATGGTAAACAACTGCTCCGCCAGGTGGTGGTACTGCCATGTGCCGGTGCCACGTGGTCGTGTATTCACTCTGGTGGCCCTGTGACAAACGAAGTCCATCCTGTTTCGCTAACATCGGGTACTGTTCTCTTCCGCTGTTGCACGCAACATGTGCGCACGCATATTTCTCCTCCTCATTGACATCCGACATTACGACGTTTAATACCTCTTGGGTTGGAGACGCTTTTCTAAAAACAAACAAAAGAATACCAATGTTTAGGTCTGTAACATTTAGGGTAAGTTCGGATAATCCGTATGGTGGGGTAAATAGTGGTCGACTGTTTAGTAACCCCACAGGTGGACATTCCATTAAGCTAATCAAAATGACGCCGAAGACACTAAAAAACAGCAGGTAATTATAAATGTTGACACCTTTTGAAAGAAACTATGTTGACTTTTCGTAATCCTGCATGAGAAGCCCTTAGTATCTCGTGAACAAGGACAGTCAGGGGTCATCTGTAACGTAGATTAAGCCTAGAGTTGGAGAGAGGTTCTTTGTCTTTTAGTGTCTTGTGTGTTTCGATGCAAAGAGCTCCAGGCTGCTTCAATATAAGGTTAATCAAAGGAGTCAGAACTGGGGGGTAGGCTTGACGGGCTGCGTCTTAAATATTTGAGGTGGGGAGGCTGGCGATAGGATTACCCCCCCCCCCCAATAGTTAGGGAAGAGGGCTGCGATTTTATGTTTCTGTAAGTGTGAAGACGAGTTAGTTATAAGTTTGAGTATTTTGTGAGCTTCCGACGGGGGTATAGTTGTACGTTATCGGAGAGCTTCAAAGGGTGCAGTTGTACGTTATCGGAGAGCTTCAAAGGGTGCAGTTGTACGTTATCGGAGAGCTTCAAAGGGTGCAGTTGGATGTTCCTGGAGAGCCTCAACGGGTGGTGCAGTTGGATGTTCCTGGAGAGCCTCAAGGGGTGGTGCAGTTGGATGTTCCTGGAGAGCCTCAACGGGTGCTGCAGTTGGATGTTCCTGGAGAGCCTCAAGGGGTGGTGCAGTTGGATGTTCCTGGAGAGCCTCAAGGGGTGGTGCAGTTGGATGTTCCTGGAGAGCCTCAAGGGGTGGTGCAGTTGGATGTTCCTGGAGAGCCTCAAGGGGTGGTGCAGTTGGATTTTCCTGGAGAGCCTCAAGGGGTGGTGCAGTTGGATGTTCCTGGTAAGCCTCAAGGGGTGGTGCAGTTGGATGTTCCTGGAGAGCCTCAAGGGGTGGTGCAGTTGGATGTTCCTGGAGAGCCTCAAGGGGTGGTGCAGTTGGATGTTCCTGGAGAGCCTCAAGGGGTGGTGCAGTTGGATTTTCCTGGAGAGCCTCAAGGGATGGTGCAGTTGGATGTTCCTGGAGAGCCTCAAGGGGTGGTGCAGTTGGATGTTCCTGGAGAGCCTCAGCGGGTTGTGCAGTTGGATGTTCATGGAGAGCCTCAAAGGGTGGTGCATTTGAAGGTTTTTAGAGATCTTCAAGTGGGTTGCGGTTGGATGTTTTGGAGAGCGTCAAGAAGATGCAGTTGGATGTTTTTTTTTTTATAACCTCAGCCCCCGAATATTCACCTTGGTAAAGACAATGTTAATATATGTTGCACCCTAAGGGTGTAGTTATGTATTTGCACCCTAACTGCTACCCAGTTGAACCCTAATTTCTTAGTGTATGTATATTTGATGTCATTGAGGAATTGTTCAAAGAAATGAGAGCCATTTAGGTAAAGGGAGCAGGAGTACACAAATATGCACTCCGCACGCACGCACGCACGCACGCACACAGGCACGCACGCACGCACACAGGCACGCACGCATGCAGGCACGTATGCAAACTGCATTCTCGTACAAACATGAATCATCAAAACGTATTTTGTGTGTATTAGTGAACCCAGTCGAACAGTGTCACTCGATAGAGCAGTTAGAAGGACGAGACGACGACATACCGCTTGAGGATAACAATGCCGACGCAGAGGATGGAGAGGGCGATGAAGACCGCAATGCCGATGATCAAGATAATCAGCACAGCTGCAACATACGTATATATTATGGTGATACGTGAAACAAGTACCGCGATTATGTTTTCATGTAGTAACAGTATTAACAGTAGAACAACACAGCTGGCTGAGACGAGGGACCATCGAAAGCAGAGATCTACGAATCTTGCATTCTCTTCTCGGCCAACTTCCTATGTCTGCCACAAGTGCGGCAGAGACTGCCATGCCAGAGTGGGACTGTTAAGCCACTCTTGGCAATGTACATTACCAAATTGTCTTCTCTCTTACCCATATGTTTGTTTTCCCTCCCGATATGTGATGTTTAATATACTTATTTCCATTTGTGTCTGTGCGGCTGCTAGCTTGTTCTTCGCCTGGATGGTGAGTGCCCATGTTTCCGCGCTGTATGTCATCGCTGGAAGTACGCATGAGTTGTGGACTTGTCTCTTCAAGTCTGTTCCCCTTGAAGAAACAGTTACCCTTGAAGATATCGCGGTGTTTGGCGAATGCTGTCCAGCCGGCGGTGATTCTTCTTTGAGTATCCTTGTTTTGCATTTTGTCTCTGATACTGTATCGCTGTCCCAGATAGACATATCTTTCAACGTTTTCTATCTGCTTGGTGTTGATATATATTGGTGCGACACTTTCTAGCATCACTTTTGTCTTCGAAATGTTCATCTTCAGATCTAGTTTTTTACTTTCATCAGCTAACTCCTGCAGCATGTTCTGTAGATCTTGCGGTGTAGTAGCGCATATGAGTATGACGTCGGCGAAGCGAAGATGACCGAGATGTTATCCGTTTATCCTCAAGCCTCTGGTTTCTTTCCCAGATCAGTCTTCGGAATATGCTTATAAAATAGTTATAGATCATTACAGTATAAGTACAATAACGCGTATTTGTTACATGTGTTCTTACCGTGGGGGAAGTAGCCAAACATCCACGTCGTATCTAAAAAAAGAGAATTTAAATATACCTGCACATCTAAACTCATCATGCAAATTGCTACATCGACTAGCAATTTGCATAATAAGTTTAGATGGGCAGGTATATACATCGACTAGCATAGTAACTAGCATAGTAACTAGCATAGTAACTAGCATAGTAACATTACTATTTAGCATACGTAGAGGAGACTTTCATTTTACTTTAGTCTTACCAATACGCTCTCTCTCCAATTCAGCAACCCCTACCCTATTTATATATATTATTTTATGAGGGGTTTATTGTACAGTGCCACAATTTTACATATGAAAGGGTTGCTGAATGTGGTGAATGTGGCATCAATTACAAAGCTTACCAACAGTACTGTCCTCTACCACAGTTACTCAGTTCAATCAATCACAATCACAAAATGTGATTGTGATTGATTATTGTCTTCACACCAGCTATACTACTTCTCTTGATTTATGACAATCATGCTACGCACGATTGTCATCGTTTTATTGTATAATAATATCCAGATTAACCGTACATACGTGTCGAAGCTGTGCTGCAGTTGCGGCCTGGACCCAGCCATGTGTGACCGTCACACGTGAGCTCCCACGTCTCGTGCGACTGCGTGCACTGGACGAGGATGCGAGAACCGGTACGTCGGACAACCATATCTGCTGAAGCAACGTAGTCGGCGCACCCTCTCACTGCAACACGACGGCCGACTGCATTCAATATCGTGTTCTCTTAATGTCTATGTCATTATAAACACATTGTTACGACATGGTATTGTCCCCTATCTCAAGTGCATTAACAACAGCACCACCCGCAGCAACAACACTAGCAGCAGCAACCACAGCAGCAGCAGAAGAAGAAGAAGAAGCAGCAGCAGCATCTACACTAGCACCAGCAGTAGCAACAGTAGCAGCAGAAGAAGAAGCAACAACAACATTAGCAGAAGCAGCAACAGGGAGAGTAGCAGCGCCATCAGTAGCAAAAGCAGTAGCAACAGCAACAACAACCGCTGCAACAACAATAGTAGCAGCACCATCAGCATCATCATCAGCAGTATTGCAATAGCAATATCAGCAAGAGCAGCAGCAGAAACATAAACACCATTTATAACAGTAGCATTAAAGTAGTAACATCAGATTTAATCAGACTAGTTGCATTAGTCACTCACTCGCTCACTCACTCACACTCTTACTCACTTACTCACTCACTCACTCTCTCACTCACTCACCCATTCACTCACTCACCCACTCATTCACAAACTCACTCACTCGCTCATTGACACACTCTCTCACTCACTTACTCACAAACTCACTCACATACTCACTCACTCACACACTCACTCACTCATTCACTCACGCACGCACGCACGCACACACACAGAGTGAATAGCAAAACAAAATCTAACATATTTCCTCATAACATTCCTCATCCTAAAAAGATAACAGCATTAGCACTTTTTCTTACCTTCATATTTTAAGAGGAAATACGCCTGTGGATTCGATAACCGGGGATTCGGTATTTGCACAACAACGGCGTGTGTCTCTGACGTGTATACGACGCTCTCCCGTGTCTCTCCTCCACACAGCGTCACACTACTCCCAGTGCCGTACTCCTCCACATAGGCGTAGATATGACACAACCCGGATTGTCGCGGTGACTGCTTTGAGAGACCGTCCGTGTCGCTAGACCACATCGCGAAGTCCCACAACGTTATCATGACGTGTTGGCCCTTCTCTGCTTCCACAAGCCAGGGACAATTCGAAGAACCCAAGCCAGTTTCTTCGGTGACAGCGTTCGCGAGAAAGCCTTCTGTCTGGGCGACCTTCGCATGTTCCATCGACCCACAATACCCACTTCCGGTTTGCACTGAAACCGTGCGACAAGTGTAATTACGAAACAAACGCGACCACTATGTCCCGCGTCAGCACAATCGTTCAAACCCAACCATAAAATAAATGCACTCGCGTAAGTTACCAAAGGAACTGTGCACGGTGTGTGGAAGACATGAGGGTGTTAGTGCCCATTATCCGACAACTTGCAAAAGAGCGATGTCCACACCCACCCACTCACTCACTCACTCACTCACTCATTCAACACTTGTAGATTAGGCACACGATCTCAAAAAGGACTCCAGGAAACATTTTAGGGATACCTAAATGTTACAAGCTGTCATCCATGCCAGGGTATATATATAACGTTTACCGGCCATAACCAGACGAGCAATAAATTAAAGTTTATTCAACAACAACATAAAACATGCACAATATTGTGTGCTGCTGTTGATGCTATTGAAAGGACATAGCTGAAGTCATAGACGTATATGTTGCTATGCCCTTCTCAAACTAAAAAACAATATGAATTATAAATAAATTACAAAATAATATTTACAATTCATATATAAACTTGTTACCACTTTGTTTGTGTTACTAATACATGAGTTTAACTAAACATCGTCTCCAATTAACAATTCACAGATATGTAGAAAATAATGACAACTTGAATGTTTTATTTAATTGTGTTAAACTTAGAACCTGAGTCAACTTATTTGCCAAATTGTTCCATATTGTATACCTTTGACTGTGAGTGACAGCAGGTGTTTTTTTTAACATAGAACAGTTTGCTTCGTCTGGTATCATGCATGTGTATAGCTGCGGTTGTCTCAAGGGATACTTGAACACGACCATTTAAAGAGTGTTGTTTGTTTAATAAAGTATAAGTCTTTATTTAATTAAAATATCACGAATCTCACGCATGTTTGAGAGATGGACAAATACAGATGTATGATCATGGTAATTAAGATCGTTGGGATACACGTGTTGATGATTATGACTATCTGCCGCCATCGGTCACGTGTTTCCTGCACGAGATCTTTGAGCGGCAAATCAGTCCAGCCAAGTTGTTGACGGTGGTGTTTCATACGAAACCATTGGTTTTGTGTTCTCTATATAATATTGTTGTAAGATTCTTCGTAAGCATTTCATCTCGAAAGCATACAGCCTCCTCTCGGTTTCTGCATTTAAGGTCGAGTTGTCAGTAAGTATGATCACCACTGGGCTCTTGAATAATTATATATTTGTTACTGTAGTAATGTTGTTGTTATTTCTCGTACATATTTGCTTAAGTCTTGCCATAGCTGATGTGGCTTGGCTTATTCAACTTGTATTTCCTTATTTGAGCTACCTTCCGATTATATACTAGTACTCAGGTATTTGAACGATTTCACTTGTTCAGTGTGTTCTCCGTTCACCATTATCATAGTGTTTTCACCATTATCATGGTGTTTTCAGCATTATCATGTTGTTTTCACCATTATCAAGGTGTTTTCACCATTATCATGGTGTTTTCACCATTATCAAGGTGTGTTCCTCGTTGCAACTATTTGTTATTATTTTGCTTTTCTCTGAGCTAATTTCCATGTCATATGCCTCTGTTCTCGTTTCGCGTTTTGCTGTTAGTTCCTGTAGTTCTTTTTTCTGTTCCCTCTATAAGGTCAATGTCATCGGCAAAGCGAAGATTGTTGATTACTCCCCCATTTATAGAGACTGTGCTGTTGAAGTGCTATGCAGTTTGCCGTAGCTGTCAGAGTTCGCGTACGAGTGTGTGTATGCATGTATGTATGTGTGTGTGTGTGTGTGTGTGTGTGTGTGTGCGTGCGTACGTACGTACATACATACATACATACATTTATTGTAATTGACAATCTTCGCTTTGCCGATGACATTGAACTACAGGAATTAACAGCAAAACTCGACACGGTGTGCAACACAAACACGCACACACGGACGCACACACGCACGCACGCACATACACACACAAACATAGTGGATGCATGTATGCATGCATGTATGTATGTTTGCTTAGACATATAGTCTATGAGGATAGTTTGAGGATAATTAGTAGAAACGTACATATCTAATAACACGAGAATGGGGGTTTATTTGTAAATACTTTGCGATTCCAGTGTGTTTGTGTGTGCGTGTGTGCGTGCGTGCGTGCGTGCGTGCGTGCGTGCGTGCGTGCGTGCGTGCGTGCGTGTTTATGTTGCACATCGTCCCCCTTTTTTTGTTTTTATCTCAACGAGGTATGACGTAGTTGTGAGCCTCTGGGTTAATGAAAAATATTTTTGTGAGCCTCAATGGTGCGTGCAGTCGGAGGTTTTTGGTGAGCTTCTTGGAGGATAATGGGTGAGGGCGCCCTCATTGATCAAATACTAGATTCACCCCTGCACGATTATAACGTATAGAATTTAGCCCAATAATGCTTGACCGCGACAATCGCCTCAGTATTTAGTTTCGCTATTCTACTGTTTCCAGTTAAATAAATAGCGTACCCTTGACACAGCTGTAGGCCACTTGGAGATACATCGTAAGATCGCTCGGACACGGCCGTTGCCACTTGTCCAGCACAGGGTCCGGCAGAGCGAGCTTGCAGCGCCGCCTACCGGAGCATCTGCTGTCCACATAGGTGGCGACATCTACCGAACATCCTATGTAGCCGTAGTCTCGGTCGAGGCAGCGGTTGACCTGCATACGACCGTATAGTGCATGGCGAATGACAATGACATATTCAGGCGAACAAGTCACGTTGAATGTATCCCACTGGCAAAAGTCAGCGACGTCTGAAAACAAGAAACGAACAATGCAAACCTGTGCTTTTGAACGTGCGTACACCCAGCGTTTATGCGTGCGAGCGCGCGTGCGAATTCAAAGTGGCTAATCTAATTGGAATCTCACTGGCATAATTGTATTACCCAACTATCGAGGATACATCAAAATCAATTCCTATTTTGACATAGAACCTGAGAAATAATGGAATATGTTTTAGTGGCTGTAATTTTACAATTCAAATGGCGTTCATTATGTCTTTATTTTATACTGGCCTCACATCCAGAAATTACTGGTGTAGATACTCATTGGGTAGTCCTATGATTCTGCCATGTTTCACGTTTTTACCATAAAACAACAAATTTGTTCAACATATTTGTTATGCCTACTATCTTGAAATCCTAAATGAAATCATAGTGTCATAGTTGAATTAATTACTACAAACATGTACGATTCAAAATTCGTCAATGGCAACTACTTATGTGACCTAGAATCTGATCAGTCGTGGAACGCGGGTATTCAATAATGACTTAGACAGGTAGTCCTATTATTATGCCAATTGTCATGCATGTAGCATAAAGCGTAAATGGTTTTGACATAATATGCGGTTCAGTGGTTGGTACACGTTAAACAACATTTCTTATTGCAGGGCTGACCTTTATATACAGTCATTTGCAAAAGTTTAAGACCAGGCACGATTTTTTGAAGAAATTTTACAAAACTATGATTTGTTGGCCTTCACATAACATTATATCAGTTTATTTCGCCAAATAAACGTAGTACAACATAATATGAAACTTTATGTCGTCCAAAAGTGTCAGTGTCTCTACTTTTCAGTATTTAGTGTGGCCTCCTTTGCTGTCAATGACCGCCTGGATGCGATATGGCATGCTAGAAACCGGAGATTCGCAGTACTCCTGTGTGATTTCGGTGACCCAAACGTCTTTGATAGCTTGTTTCAAGTTTTTAGCGCTTGATGGTTGTTTGTCTGCCACCTTATCCTTCATTATAGTCCACAGGTTCTCAATGGGATTTAGATCTGGGCTGTTCCCAGGCCATTCCAGCACGGATATTTTGTTCTTCTTTAGGAAATCAGTGGCTACCTTGGATCGGTGACAAGGAGCCCCATCTTGAATGGAAATCGTACATTTGTGGATGTCCATATGCAGTTTCAGCTTCTCCTTCAGCAACTCCACATACCTAGGTCCATTCATAGTGGTGTTAGGTGGAATAAAATACAGACCAGAAGGGCTAAAACATGACATGGCACCCAAATCATCTGACTTGGCGGGTGTTTCATTGTGGCTGCTCTATATTTCTCATCAAATCGCTTACCTACAGGCCGCCTAACGTGCCTCCTGCGAGGTATAAACTGTTGCATGGTCGATTCATCTGAGAACAACACTTTCTTCCACTGCGCGAGAGTCCAGTGGCGATGTCGTCTGGCAAAGTCCAGTCTCTTTTTTTCATCACAGGTGTCAGGCGTGGCTTCCGGGCCAGTTTGCGGGACTTGAGCCCAAATTCCTTGCTGAGACGTCTCGAAACAGTACTGAGACTTATTTCCGTACCTTTTAAGCGTAAAGCAGCCCGAATTTTCTTGCATGAGCTCATTGGCGAGCACACCACGATGCGTCTCATTGCGTGGTCATCCCTGAGCGTAGTTTTCCATGGACGACCACTTCTTTTACTGTCACGAAATGTGCCATCAGTATTGAATTTGACGATGGCGTTGTGCACGGCTGTCTTGGAATAACGTAATTTAGCACTAATGTCTCTTTCCGTATATCCTTCTCCATGTAGAGTCACTATTTGTGCCCTTAGAAATTCTGTCAAAGACGATTTTTTGCCCATTTCAGGGATGAAGACAAAACTTAAAAACACCTAATCGATACTGACAGCAGCAAACAAATGACCTGGAAATACCGACGAGGCGTATTGCTTCAAGGCCCAAATAGGATGATGCAATCCAGACATTATCTGATGCAATCTGATGCCATACCATAAAATGCTTAAAAATCGTGCCTGGTCTTAAACTTTTGCAAATGACTGTATATATATATATATATATGCGGCAGAGGCTTTGTCGCACAGATAGGACTGACGTCACACCATCACCAATGTAGGGGGTGTCCTGATGTTTCGCTCTTCGGTGTATATAGCCATATATATATATATATATGTACACACATATATAATTATATATATATATATACTGTCGCAGAAAACGGTAGATACAGAAAACCCAGAAGGCCATGCCGATGTTCATGATCATGTTGATATTTTTTACTTAACTTTTCTTCTACGTGCATCTGTCCCTGGTGTATGGCCTACCTCCACTGTTGCCTGTCCTGTGCAATTGATTCTCATGTGTCTATCGGGATATGTGTGGCTTTTAGGTGTCTTTTAACCACATCTTTGTACTCAAGCGTTATCCACCACGAAGACGTTTCCCGCTGAATAAATCGCCATAGAACACAGCCTTTGGGAGTCTGTCGTTGCTCATTCGGGTAACGTGTCCTGTCTAACGACAAGGCTAATGACAAATATCTAGTAGGTACGTACATTAACTATAGATCACTCGTTGCTGCACCAATGCACATCTGAACAACTACATAGACGATTGCATATAAGGATAAGTCTACCGAAAGTTTCGTTTAAACTAAAGTCAGCTTGAATAACATGTTTAATATGGCGTGCGCACTTTCCGGACAATTAGCGTTGTCCTGTAGTCAGACGAACGAATGCAACCGAGCCGTCGTTGAGCTGCGTACACCGGGCGGGCTGGAGGGGTAAATCAGCGGTCAGTCCTCATCAACATTAGACAGTACATTGTCAAACAATCACTTAAGAAGCAACACAAAATATCAATGTTATAAAAAAAATAATAAAAGTATTGGTTTATCTAGAATTGCTCAACATGTTTTGGCGCTTGGTTCTTTATCCGGGTCGCATTACAAAACAAGTGAGCATATTGACTTCATAACTAAGCATTCTCTGTTTGGGAATCAGTTTTGTTACTTTGTTATTATATTATTTAGATCTTAATTATGTATTTGCTGCTCAAATCAAACCAAATGTATTGGTTTAGCTGTTTTATGTGTTTCTTTATAATCTGCAGCTTTCATCATTTCTGCTGTTGCTTGGCACGATGCAAAATATTGCGAAGTGTGGTCTCATTTTTCATGAGAGAGAACTCTACAAGAATGCCATGTTGTGGTGTTTGTTGGTCGACGACCTACAAGAGTGTTGCTTTGTCGTTTCGTGGAAAGGAACTGAATGTTATGTTGTGATGTTTGTTGTTTTATTACAAAGAACACTACAAGAGAGTAGTGTTGTGGTATATGTTGTTTCATCGTAAAACCCCTGCCAGAATCTTGTGTTGTGATGTTTGTTGTTTTATTACAAAGAACACTACAAGAGAGTAGTGTTGTGGTATATGTTGTTTCATCGTAAAGCACCCTGCAAGAATCTTGTGTTGTGACGTTTGTTGTTTTATTACAAAGAACACTACAAGAAAGTAATGTTGTGGAATATGTTGTTTCATCGTAAAGCCCCCTGCCAGAATCTTGTGTTGTGATGTTTGTTGTTTTATTACAAAGAACACTACAAGAAAGTAGTGTTGTGGTATATGTTGTTTCATCGTAAAGCCCCCTGCCAGAATCTTGTGTTGTGACGTTTGTTGTTTTATTTCAAAGAACACTACAAGAGAGTAGTGTTGTGGTATATGTTGTTTCATCGTAAAACCCCTGCCAGAATCTTGTGTTGTGATGTTTGATGTTTTATTACAAAGAACACTACAAGAGAGTAGTGTTGTGGTATATGTTGTTTCATCGTAAAGCACCCTGCAAGAATCTTGTGTTGTGACGTTTGTTGTTTTATTACAAAGAACACTACAAGAAAGTAATGTTGTGGAATATGTTGTTTCATCGTAAAGCACCCTGCAAGAATCTTGTGTTGTGACGTTTGTTGTTTTATTACAAAGAACACTACAAGAGAGTAGTGTTGTGGTATATGTTGTTTTATCGTAAAGCACCCTGCCAGAATCTTGTGTTGTGACGTTTGTTGTTTTATTACAAAGAACACTACAAGAGAGTAGTGTTGTGGTATATGTTGTTTCATCGTAAAGCACCCTGCAAGAATATTGTGTTGTGACGTTTGTTGTTTTATTACAAAGAACACTACAAGAGAGTAGTGTTGTGGTATATGTTGTTTCATCGTAAAGCACCCTGCAAGAATATTGTGTTGTGTCGTTTGTTGTTTTATTACAAAGAACACTACAAGAAAGTAATGTTGTGGAATATGTTGTTTCATCGTAAAGCACCCTGCAAGAATATTGTGTTGTGACGTTTGTTGTTTTATTACAAAGAACACTACAAGAAAGTAATGTTGTGGAATATGTTGTTTCATCGTAAAGCACCCTGCAAGAATCTTGAATAGTGATATGTTGTTTCATCGTAAAGCACCCTGCAAGAATATTGTGTTGTGACGTTTGTTGTTTTATTACAAAGAACACTACAAGAGAGTAGTGTTGTGGTATATGTTGTTTCATCGTAAAGCACCCTGCAAGAATATTGTGTTGTGACGTTTGTTGTTTTATTACAAAGAACACTACAAGAAAGTAGTGTTGTGGTATATGTTGTTTCATCGTAAAGCACCCTGCAAGAATATTGTGTTGTGACGTTTGTTGTTTTATTACAAAGAACACTACAAGAAAGTAATGTTGTGGAATATGTTGTTTCATCGTAAAGCACCCTGCAAGAATCTTGTGTTGTGACGTTTGTTGTTTTATTACAAAGAACACTACAAGAGAGTAGTGTTGTGGTATATGTTGTTTCATCGTAAAGCACCCTGCAAGAATCTTGTGTTGTGACGTTTGTTGTTTTATTACAAAGAACACTACAAGAGAGTAGTGTTGTGGTATATGTTGTTTCATCGTAAAGCACCCTGCAAGAATATTGTGTTGTGACGTTTGTTGTTTTATTACAAAGAACACTACAAGAAAGTAATGTTGTGGAATATGTTGTTTCATCGTAAAGCACCCTGCAAGAATCTTGTGTTGTGACGTTTGTTGTTTTATTACAAAGAACACTACAAGAAAGTAATGTTGTGGAATATGTTGTTTCATCGTAAAGCCCCCTGCCAGAATCTTGTGTTGTGACGTTTGTTGTTTTATTACAAAGAACACTACAAGAAAGTAATGTTGTGGAATATGTTGTTTCATCGTAAAGCCCCCTGCCAGAATCTTGTGTTGTGACGTTTGTTGTTTTATTACAAAGAACACTACAAGAGAGTAGTGTTGTGGTATATGTTGTTTCATCGTAAAGCACCCTGCCAGAATCTTGTGTTGTGACGTTTGTTGTTTTATTACAAAGAACACTACAAGAGAGTAGTGTTGTGGTATATGTTGTTTCATCGTAAAGCACCCTGCCAGAATCTTGTGTTGTGACGTTTGTTGTTTTATTACAAAGAACACTACAAGAGAGTAGTGTTGTGGTATATGTTGTTTCATCGTAAAGCACCCTGCCAGAATCTTGTGTTGTGACGTTTGTTGTTTTATTACAAAGAACACTACAAGAAAGTAATGTTGTGGAATATGTTGTTTCATCGTAAAGCACCCTGCCAGAATCTTGTGTTGTGACGTTTGTTGTTTTATTACAAAGAACACTACAAGAAAGTAATGTTGTGGAATATGTTGTTTCATCGTAAAGCCCCCTGCCAGAATCTTGTGTTGTGACGTTTGTTGTTTTATTACAAAGAACACTACAAGAAAGTAATGTTGTGGAATATGTTGTTTCATCGTAAAACCCCTGCCAGAATCTTGTGTTGTGACGTTTGTTGTTTTATTACAAAGAACACTACAAGAAAGTAATGTTGTGGAATATGTTGTTTCATCGTAAAACCCCTGCCAGAATCTTGTGTTGTGACGTTTGTTGTTTTATTACAAAGAACACTACAAGAAAGTAATGTTGTGGAATATGTTGTTTCATCGTAAAACCCCTGCCAGAATCTTGTGTTGTGACGTTTGTTGTTTTATTACAAAGAACACTACAAGAAAGTAATGTTGTGGAATATGTTGTTTCATCGTAAAACCCCTGCCAGAATCTTGTGTTGTGACGTTTGTTGTTTTATTACAAAGAACACTACAAGAAAGTAATGTTGTGGAATATGTTGTTTCATCGTAAAACCCCTGCCAGAATCTTGTGTTGTGACGTTTGTTGTTTTATTACAAAGAACACTACAAGAAAGTAATGTTGTGGAATATGTTGTTTCATCGTAAAACCCCTGCCAGAATCTTGTGTTGTGACGTTTGTTGTTTTATTACAAAGAACACTACAAGAAAGTAATGTTGTGGTATATGTTGTTTCATCGTAAAGCCCCCTGCCAGAATCTTGTGTTGAGCTGTTTGTTATTGTTTGGCCGAAAGCCTACACCGATAGTTTGCTGTGATGGCAACTGTTCCTTAACATCTTGGCAAATTCGTATCGGTTAGTTATCTGACGATATAAATTAAACGATATCTATGAATTTTGTGCATGATGCTGCTTACCCAGGGATTGTGCAGTGTGTTTGTTATACATATTTGGTTGAGGTGATTATAAGATGGTTGTATCGTGTGTGGCGGTGTCTGTGTGTATTCCACCCACGTGTGGTGGCGAGCTCCGTGCTTGGGACATTTGAAACACTACCTAAATAATTCAGACGTCTGGGTGTCGTGCTGTATACATCAGGCAGGCTTATTAAAAGTACATGCGGTAGCACTCGCTTCGGCGTCCGAACCACCTGCCTCGAAATTGAATGAGTGATTAAACTAGGTATTATACATTCTCTGTTTGTGGTGCGAAATAACTGTTTTACACACTCGTACGTGTTGACAGACATGCACGTTCACATTTATAATTAATGTACCAACGAACAAACAGATTTATATTCACATTTTAAATGTCAGCGGGTGGAGAGCTAATTGTAAAATGCACAATTACATTGGCCACTGAGACACACAATTTGAATATTAGACAGGTTAAGTTTTTCCTGGTACAGTTACTGCAGGAACTGTTGCTAGCTGCCGGAATCGATCATTGACAGGGATGAATCCCCCAAGCACAGCTACTGACAGTTTCCGATACGACGGCCTTTTGATGTGCGACACCACTTGACAAGCGCCTCGACGTCAGCTTTAGTAACAATGTAAGCCGATCCCGAATCAACTAGTCATGTCAGAGCTGCAATGCCCACGCGCTTAGGGAGCACAGAGACCAGTTCAATTAACTAGATAGAGCGACTTGACAGAGCAACAACGGAGCCAATCAATTTGTCGTGTCGTTGTGTAGCCGAGAGAAAACATTCTCAACCAGCGTCGGTGTGCTGAAAGTGCTTTGTCAATGTTCCATTATTTCCAGACAGTACCGTGTCCGTTGTTTTATGTCAGCGCGGCGATGTAATGTCTTCTCTGCCCATTGCTGAACAGGTTTTGAAATTAAATATAATATATAAAGGGGGCCTACTCAAATTTGTTAAATCTGCTAGCGTTATAATAGAAATGCAAAACCAAACGTACGGCTGTAGCAACATTGACTAACCATGATTTGTAATATCAAAACGCACAAATATTGGATATAATGTATTTTGTGAATAAACACTTTACTATTAAACATCTTGCCCTATATATATATATACAATACCCATCGTACATGGCTGTAATATCCTGCTTTATTAATTATCCCCACACAAGTCAGATCGTATATTTCACACCATGGGTCTAACGTTTTGTTCTTAAAACGTAGCTTAGCATGGACAACTGTGTATTCTCTTTTGGTTGCACCTAAATTCTCGAATGAACTCTTCTTCTTCTTTTTTTTCTTCCCCGTGCTCCCTTGCGGGGTGGGGTCCATATCACTTGGTAGCTTCTACTTTTCGTATCAGTTCTTTCCACCTCTCTATCTCATCCGCAATGGCCGTCCATTCATGGCTGTTCAAGCCAGCCCTCCCCAGGTCTCTTTTTTATGCTGTCGTTCCATCTCAGCCTTGGTCTTTCTCTCCTTCGTCTGCCACCTTCTTCTACTTTCCATGCTTTTTTCGCCATTCTGTCTTCATCCAATCTGTATACATGTCCCGCCCATCTCATTCCGTTACCGGTTACTTTCCTCTTTGGGTGTTTTTTTCATTCCAATCGCCTCTCTCAATTCGTTTATCTTCCTTCTATCCTCTCGCATTACTCTACATATTCTTCTGACCCAGTTGTTTTCTGCTACCTGTAGTTTCTCCTCATGTCTCTCTGTCAGTGGCAGTGTTCCCAACCAATATATACAGGCTGGTACAACGCAGGCCTCCAACACTTTTCCTTTCAGTTGTTTCTTCAGTTTTCTGTCCCGCATAATGCCTTCTACCATCTTCCATGCTGTTGCTCCTGCTTGCACCCTCCTCTGTATTTCTTTAATACTCCTTCCATCCACACACTGTACCGCCCAGGTAAACAAAGCTGTTCACTTGTTTAATGGTCTTTCCGTCAACAACTACATGCAGATCTACCTCCTGTTCACCTACCCACATTACTTCAGTCTTCTCAAGATTCATTTGGAGGCCGTGTTTTCTGAAGGTGTCACTCCATTCTTGCAATGCTTTCTGTAGTTCCTCTTTGTTATCAGCCACCACTGCTACGTCGTCTGCATACAGTATCTTCTTCAGTTCTTCCTGCTCCGATATCTTTCCACTGATCAGGTTCATCACCATAATGAAAAGCAGGGGACTCAAGGCAATTCCTTGCCTGAGTCCTACTTCCATTCTAAATTGTTCCGATGTTGCTCCTTCGACTCTCACTACCGCTGTTGTCTCCTTGTACATTTCCTCCACCATTCTGACTTCTGCTTCTCCAACCTCCATCCATCTCATGACTGCAACTGCGAGTTCTCTCGGCACGGTGTCAAATGCATATTCCAGATCTACAAAACCGAATGCTACATAATTTGTCTGATGGCAAACAATCCATAATCTGTTCCTCTCCCTGTCATAAATCCCATCTGATTCTCTCCGATTTTGCTCTCCACTGTAAGCCTCACCCTAGCATCCAGTATCCTTTCCAACAATTTCAGGGCTTGGCTCAGTAATGTGATGCCTCTGTATCTCCCTGGGTCATGGATGTCCCCTTTCCCCTTCCATATCGGCACAATCACTCCTCTTCGCCACTCTGCTGGTATCTCTCCTGCTGTAAAGCACACATTAAACGGCCTCGTCAGCCACTTGATTCCAACCAGTCTGTTTGCTTTCACCATTTCCATTGAGAGTTCATCCACTCCTACAGCCTTTCCTGTTTTCATCTTCTTTACTGCTTTCTCCACCTCCAGCTCTCTCCTTACAGTATGAGGTATCTCTATCTCATATCCTTCCCCCGGATTTAGTAGTTTCTTGAAGTATTCCTCTCAAACAGTTTTTCCCTCCATCTTCTTCAATCCTATCACATAATTCCTGCTGTTTTTCATCTCTTGCATTAGTAACTGCCTTATGTGCTGCCTTCTTCTTCTCTCGGTACTTCTGCTTCAACCTTGTCTTTTCTTCATCACCCGCTTCTTCCAAACACTTCAGTGCCTCCTTTCTCGTATTGCTTGTTCCAATTCCTGGTTCCACCACCACTGTTCTTTCTTCTTTCGACTTTGTGTCGGCTTTCCTGATGTTCGGCCACAATCTCCTCAGCTGTTCTAACAAAGCCTTCCAGTCTGATTCCACATCCTCCCTTTGTTCTTGGAGTAGCCTGAACTTCCTTTCTACTTCTCGAATGAACTCCCAATATTTAAAATTCATCCGAAACTACCTACCTAGCCACCTATCGTAAACAACACTAAAGACATAATTGTTAGAAATTGCATTTCCACCCGAAATCTTCTGTGCGTAGTCCCTCAGTTGTTCAAACTAACAGAAATGCCCGTCCCCGGACGGGATAACTTGGTAGTTCATATGTGACAGTCGAAATAACAATATTTACAAAATGTTAAAAAACACAGCATCGTTACATAAACACCATAACGTGCTCGCGTAGGTATGCGATGGTTTTAACGAAAACAATCGCGCCACGCACGTGCTGCAATACTCGTAGTAGGAGTAAGACCACATGAGATTTTACATAGGCGGCCATTATAACGTTTCCTTCATTTCCTGCAAAGTTTGTCTAACAATCTTCATGAACATTTCACAGCATATTTAACCTCCATTGACACAAGCGCTGTGGAAAATTCGTGACTTTCTTCAAAAAAATCCACCCAAACCTGGTACCCCTAATTTTGCCCCAATTTGGCGGCGGAATATGAAATATCGCTATTTTCAAAGGCACTCTTTAACTGAGTAATGGCCAACGAATCCTTAAAGGGGGAATGAAATGATTGAACAACCACATCCCAAACATAAGAACATACCATTTACAGTAAAAGTCACCATGATGTGACAAGTACAGCGTCACGGTATATTTTAAATAATGTTTCAAACGTAGCTACTATCGGCACAGGGCGCCGCCATCATGCTCCAGGAGCGTGTGGTTGTACATCCGGTTTGATTGGCGAGACGTCTCCCAAAGCTGTATACAGCAATTCGATAGGCGACGCAGCATAGCTCTCAGAAAAACCGACGAAACGCATACAAACACATAAAAATAGAAAAATTTATTGTACTGCGTGGCTACTGGATATACTATAAATGTTAGTAAGCAATTTTTCACATACTTCCACAGAAGGGTTCCAACAGAAAAAAACAAGTTATAGATGATGAATTTGATGTGTTCGCCGGCGGCAAGATCGGCAAAAGTCTGCGGTAGTCACTTTCGAACGCCGATTGCAAGCCTAAATACGAAAGTGACGAGCATAAAAAGACATTGGACGTCAAAACATAATTCTTGGTTAAAGCCACAGGTCCATCTCCAGTCGATTTGTTTACATATAACTAGGAAATGACAAGCCGAAACCAGCTTGTTGTTGCCAAGGTGACTCGGCACTCACGAGTTGCGTTAGGTATCATTACGACTACTGTATAGTCCCACAGTTCTATTTCAAAGTCTGCATATATACAAATATGACGTATGCGAAATTGAAATGTAATAAGAAACATGACTGTAATAAAGTACAAATACGCGTGAATACTATGATATAACTGGGAATAATGAGTGCTTGTAATCCGCCAATTTAGTTTACAGCAATTTGTAATTTGTATGTTATCGACTTAGTTGCTGGTGGGGAAATAAGGGGAAAATAACCTTCAAAATAATTACAAAAATAAATGTCAGCTACCGTAGCCAGTATAACGTTTTGCGAAATAATGTCGTCATATATTAGTCAACATTAGTCACAGTTAGGACCAAGCCCTGTCAATCACGTATTGCAGGCATTGCCATGGCATTGGAATAAAGTGACATTACAAGTATTTAAATCCTTAAAAATATGTGTTTACGATACAGTCAATAGCATACAACATAACACTATAGTCGTATCTGATATAATTAGTTATTGGCATAGTAAGTAGGTTCACATCAGTCAAGTAAAGTTAATCACCATGTAGGCCTAATACTAATTTATGTGTCTCAAATATTGGCTTGTAACAATGGACCCCGAATTGATGCTCCAGCTTTGAGGCGACAGTTTAGCAAGCATGCTATCATACCAAGTTTGTTTCTGATATAGATTGCATGACTGCAAACACCAATGTATGCTTTTAATAATAAGGACATCGTATTTAATTTATTGACTTTTGAATGTAAGCCTAACAAGGAAAAAGCCACAAAGATTACTAAATATATATTTTGTATTTACAAAGTCCAAATGTTAAACACATTTGAGTGCACATGCATTTTAATCATGAAAATTAACGATAACACACATATATCCACTAAAAAGAAAACATTGAAAAAGTCACTTGTAAATCGCGCTTGTGCTCCAATTTTAATGAATATTTGCAAGATTGTCTCATTTTGTTCATAATATATGACGGAAGTATCCAAACAACCAATGGGCCTAATACCCAGCACAAGCTTCGAATGATCCAGCGAAGGATTTAGCACGCGAGATGATATTGTCCCTCATGGTAATACAAATGTCACTTGTAGTGCTGCCACGCCATCGACTTGTAGTGTCAAAACATAAAGGAAGCCGGTGGTCGTGCGACACTTTGTCGATGCAGTAGTTAATACAGACAATAGTGTTTTCCATTGAACATTCATCATGACCATGGGTATGCAAAGTTGCCATCGCAGTCCAGCACGCGTTCTCCGACTGACCATGACCATGGCAGTTCTGTCACTGTAGACGACCCTTCGGATGTCCCAGTCTCACTATCGCCATCTTCAGACGATTCTGTCTGCAACAGTGAGAAAGGGAAACATTGAAACGAGTAATGCAGAATATGTTGTAGCAGGTGACAGCGATATCACTAATGATGACTCAAGCGGTTCTTACACTAATGGGAAAGAGAGAAAGTTTGCCATTTGTGAGAAAAACATAATTTTACTTTTCTGCACCTGCTAAAACACCAAACTGCAATAAACCACTTAGCCTAGCATCACAGTGACTGGATTTGCAGTGGTTGTGACCACAGAATGTGTTGATGGCCACTCATTCGTGTAGCACTCGCAACCCAAGATTGGTAACATTTACGAGAGTAACTTGTTGACACAAAGCGTCCTCTTCCTGACTGGACATTCATTCACTGTGTACAATTTGGTCAACATAATGAACCTATGCACTTTGTCATCCCGCCAGTGCTACAACATACAGCGGGTATACATACTGCCAGAGATAGAGGACATGTGGACATGCCATTCAGAGGCCATCATGTCAGCTCTGGTCAGACAAAGCGTGGTCGCATCAGGCGATGCAAGATATGACAATCCAGGACACAACTCTACATTTGGCATTTACCTCATCATGTACACTGACAGCCAACTCATCATTGATCAAGAAACTTTTCGGGTCACAGAGGTCAAGAACAGTTACTTGATGGAAGTGGAGGGCTTGAAACGCTGCTTAGACAACCTGACTGACCATGGGGTGAAGATTACCACACTTGCCACTGACAGACATCCCAGCATTAGAAAGACTTTGTAAGAGGACTACCAAGAAATAAAGGTTGTTGTCTGCCCAGAAAGTTGAAGTTGTCCCTTCGATAGGTGCAACTGCCAACCACCTGTTGTATTGCACATCAGCTTGTGATGGTGATCCCCGCTTGATGAAGGAGATGAGGATTTCGCTCCTCCATCACATCAGGAATTCCCATTCATGGACAGCGGGTGCAGAGTTGTACCGGTAGTGCAGTCATGCAACGTATGCACAACAAGCGGTAAAAACAACACCATGGCTCACTGAAGATACAGAAGCCTTCACTGTCCAGAAGGCTATACTGGACTGCCGCCCACTGTATGATATAGAGAGCGTTACGAAGTGCGTTAACACTGGTGAACTGGAGAGCTTACACGCCCTCTTCCTCAAGTATGCACCCAACTTCAGCCGGCAAGGCATCATAGCCCGACTCCACTTGACCACCATTGACCAAAACACAAATACAAGGTAAGGCTTGTGATATCATTCATCAATACTGTTGACATTTGATGTTACAAAATAATGTATCAGTTGCTTGACAAAGCTGCACACTTTAGAAATCCAGCAGTGCATTAGAAAATAAACTAAAATGGCTGAAAATCCCTGCCTGTACTCAATAGCAAAACAATGTTAGGAATACAGTTTCGAAAATACAATCTCACTGCACAAGAGTATGCATGCAAACAACAGATAAAATAATTATAATTGAGGACATTTGTTTACTGTTACTTGAATTGTTTAATTATATATAAATGGAATTGGAATGGTATGCTTTGGAATTGCTTACTGAAATATAAACTTATGCATATATAATATAATAAATATATAAACATCATTATATATAAATTATATATATGATTCAATAATAAATGTTTGAATGAATTGTTGTGGAATTCCTTGGAAGTTGAAATTTAAAAGGATGGCAGAATTTGGAATCGATTAAAAAGTGACATTAGCCGTTTGATTTAAAGAGAGAGAGCACACAAGCAAGCTGTTTGGTTTACTGTGTGCATGTTACAGCTATAGCCAGCTATTCTTCAGATATTTTTATTGTTATACTGATTTTATGTTTATCATTTGTTCAATCAGTGGGAAATGGTGAAAACAGCAAACAAGCTACGGTATCAGCTGCAGTATTCAAAGTCTGCTGGGTATGTAATGAAGAAAGGGATGGCGTCAAAGGACTACAGCTTCCGAGGAGAAATTCTAGAGGGCATTGCAGCTAGATGCACGAGTGACCCAAAGCTGTGAAGTATGCTCCAAGTTGCGACATCGAGTAAGGAGGTAACTCTAGCAGAGCATGCAGGCATCGAAAAAACAGCAAAAGAGGAGGCTATGGCAGAGCAAAGAACTCGCTTTAAGGAAAACTAGTTGTATCCATATCAATTCGGTTTAGTGCCACCAAATTGATACAATATCAAATTTCAAATGACAATGAATTTCTATGCTTAAATAACATTGTTTGAACATCACTGGCAGAATTAGAGAAACGTTTTAGGCAAAGTGGATTCTCACTACTGTATAGGACCTCCTAAAGTAAGGAACATCCACTTGAAAGCTTGTATCATAGTTGTGGTATGCAATGTGTTTTATTAGACACTATTCGATGTAGGGAACTTGGGGTATATGTAATTTACTGCAATAGTTTAACCAAGTCCAAACATGTTACTTATAGTGAGTTTTTTGCAACAGACCACCATTTCTCAAACATCACACTGAACTGTACATGTATTTGTTCATATGACTCACTGTACACTTTTAATGTGGCTCCTACGACGTGTGTCACAAAAATTATAAAGGCCATTACTATTAAAACTGGACTGTTACCATCAAGTTTAGTAAAACTAAAGTGCCATCTTACAACAAAATAAAAAAAAAAATTAATCTGTACATTTTAGTCAGTATTATTAAAGTGTACTACAAACTAATGAAGCAGCAAAGGATTCAGCTATACGTTTTTTTTATATATTCATACTTCATTGTTAGTATTACATTTGACATTATCACAAAACATCTCAAAAAGTACTTAATAATAAAAAGAACACTTATATAGTGCCATAAATCTAAATGAATCCATTTGGAGGCACTTGACAGATTTTGAAACTAGTACTACAAGCTTTGGATCTGTATCTTGAATAACAAGTACTTGTTTTCTTGACAGATGCCCCTAGTGTTGAAAGTTGAAACCCACAAATATGTAAAACTGGAACTATAATGGAATAGTTTGTATGTATTAATTTTTTTTATCACAATATTTGATCATAATGATGGCCCATATCATCAATAAATGTGTTACTTATTGATGTACTATATATGCACAGGACTGACAGACCCAAATTGTAATACAGTTAGATTAAAATATGTCACAGTGTGAAGCGAATCAACTGAAAGAAACATTGAAAACTGGTGTGTGAATATGACTAATGCATTGGCACAGTCTGCCATGTAGTCTTACTTATTTGTGAATTGTTTCTCCATATGAATAAACTGTTGATATATTTCATGTTGGCTTCAGTATTACAAATTTAATTATGAACAGGGACATGCAAGACACTACAGATCACTTTGTTGTTGCCAAAAATGGGATAAGAAGGCACCGAGTAATTCATTCTACCTTTTGGTCAATCTAATCTTACTTGTCCAGGGTTTTTATTTTCACTGTACACTCACCTGTATAGTGCAATGTCCATAGCTTAAATTTTCATAAACCCCATTCGCTTCTGGATACAGTGCAGGCTGGTATAACACGTCTGTTGCCTTTTCCAAGTCTCTCCCTTGACCACAACATGAAGTGACGTTATGCGGCTAATCGAATCAATCGATATGTTCTGAAAGTTAATTTATTTGCATTAGTTGATAATAAACAACCGTTATCTTCTAATTATTGTTATACTGGCAAAACTCCAAAAAAATTGTTTTATCAATATCGCATCATGAATTCAGTGAATTGGTTCATTTGTTTGTGAAGGGCTGTAATAATTATGATTGTAAGACTACATTTCATGATGTGGTCTTGACAACACACACACATAATATATATATATATAACATTTTTATTATTAAAAACTCCACTTAAATATTTTTGTATCAATAAGTCATTGCACAATGTCCTGATTATGCATCTATTAGTGCACGGTAGTGTGTAATTTGTCTACATTTTTATATAAATTAAGCAAGTTGCTTGAACACTTTTAAATAGGGAATTAAACAACTGTATAAAAAGGATGCACACATCCTGTAAAGAATAAAAGCAAGTTTATTAAGAAAATGATCAAAAATGGTTTGATGAAAATCATTGACATAGTATTTTATGAAGATAGAATGAACCTGAACATTTGAGGTGGGAACAAGAATAATTGCTCTATTTATGTTTAAAATAGTTATTGCTAGAATAATTATTTGATACCTGTTGAACTACGTAGTACTTACCTATTAGCTACTGGTCGAATCAACGAGTCTGCACGCAAATCATACAATGACAACAGACCGACTTCCAAGTTCCAACACCGCCCTGTCGTCACTCATAGTCGGTAATGCAGGCATCTGCAAGGTCTGTCATACGGTGCTGTACGGCAGGTATCTCCCTACAGCAAAGCGACTCGATGTGCGTCGACATTGGGGCGCAGTGTCCACACAAACACCATGCGACATTATTAAGTCGCGTAACGTCTTCGTCGTCGATAGACCAACTGTCACTGTCCGACTCCCACAACTGAACCTGACGGTGACCCGGGGCCGGACATTATTGGACCGTGGATCGCACACTGGGTGAAACCCGTATGGCACAGGCCCTTTGACTTTGTGTGTGTCAACCGTAATTTCCGAGTGACAAGTCGAACGAGTCTTCATCTGTCGTATCGATTTTCTCCCAAAGTGATACGGAAGTTTTAAAAATCACTTTTAATAACTCGTCTCTACCAAAATCCTTCGACGTCTTTGTCAACAACAAAATAAAAATAGTCCCGGTATGCGCGCGCATCTAATATTCTGACCTTTGCTTTGAAAGCACCGCCACCTTCTGGCCGCTAGAATCTTCGTTCGGGAAGTGAGACGTTAACAACGTTTTTATTGGTTATAAATCGTTGCCATTTAATTTCACATTTTTATTTCGAACGCGTATACAAATTATTTGTTGACCTATAGAACATCTATCGTGTATAATAGGGCACCATATCTTTGTTTTCGCACATAAATGTCTACTAATGAAGAAAACCAAAAAAAAACGAAATTTAACATGGATTAGATAGGAGTAAATCAAACCACTCGTTTGGAACAAAGATGGCGATACGCAATGCTCTATAGCGACGATTTAGGTATCGAACAAAATCGTTTTTTCTGTTTGTCTTATAAATGAGTACGTTTCTGTTACCATTAATGTATACTTATATAGTATATATTTCAATATGTAGCATGAAACAGCTGCATTTCATTTCCCCTTTAAAGGGATTCTTTGAGAATTGTAATCTCTTTGTAATGTACGCAATTATTAGGTAATCCTGTTAATATGATTATTTCATGTAATTCTATGGTTTTATTTCATTAGAATGATGTTTTATTAATCACTAATGACCCTGACAATATATCGAAAAAATAACTCCGCGTACGGAGTTTCTACTTTGGGCCCACCTTCACCATCCGTATAAGGCGTGCTCATGAATATTCGGGACTGTCCGTCAGACTTCAATTAGCTACGCCGAGTTAATATATGCAAGAAATACGTCATCAACATGTGTGTATATGGATTAGCCACCGCCATGGCCCATGCGAATGAGTCGTGACCAATCAAATTATCAAAATGAAACGTGGACCAGCTGCTGTTTATGTTACAGATTCAGCAAAGAAAAGAAAGAAAATAGCACTTGTTTAGAATCCGAACCCACTTCGATTTTGCCGTTATAACTCGAGTTTTGCCTAACTTTGATAGCTCAGTGCGTTAGTACCATTATTCAACATTACACTAGGCATATTTACGTTTAAGAATGATGCGTCTTAGCGCACGTTTGAGGCGTAAATAGCGCCCCCGTTTGCGGTAACGCACGACCGCAGCAGTGCAGACTAGCGCAAACCGGGTCGCTATTTGGGCTTCAAAAGTGCGCTAAGACACAATATTTTCGTTATATAAATATGCCTGAGATGATGTTGAATAATGGAACTAGCCCTCTGTGGGATCAAAGTTTGGCACAACTCAAATTATAACGGCGAAATCGAGGTGGGTCCGGATACTACACAAGTGCCAAGAAAATATATGGAATAAACGGGAAATGAACATAGGGACAGTTCGTGACAGAGGGATTGATTTAAAAGAAAAAATTCCATGCACGAAGCCGCCGATGGCGACGCCGATGTCATATTGAATGATTGGCATTGTTTTTGTTGGAATATAAAAACTATGATACTATCATGTTCCTTTTTGACTAGGTACATCTGGCTATGCATTTTGAAGTGAAGTTTTAATGAAACGTTTGGATAACAGAAACGTACTGAAGCCGAGAAACATTCAATAATGAAACCATTTTATTTGCACCATAAGTCCAGCTGCTATTTCTACATGCAGTATAAATACATCACTAAAGTAATTTATGGTATTAAAATAGGATAGTTGGTTATGTACTTTCTTATCTATATAAGGTTTACTTTTAGTTAGAAAAATGTAGATCTATAAAGAGCATAACATTATTGTCGACAAAATATTAAAATATATTGCGTCAGTGTAAAAACATGCTTTATTTTGTACTGGGAGTACAATAATTATTTGTTCTGCCCATCATTTAGAGTAAAAGATATTGAATTTGTTTCTGTCGAACTCCTGTTTCAATAACAAATAAAATGGCCATTGTATGATGGAAATACAGTTATAAAATTACAAAACTTAAAAAGTAACGTATATTTTAAAACACTGTTTTCAGTCATCATTGGTGTATTTAGCTCAAGACGATTCCTAAAACATTTTAAAAGTTGTGGAACATTTATATTTTATGAATTTTCAAAATTATTGTAAAATCAACTTTGTCGACATCTTTTTATACAATACTCCCAGTATAGTTCACTTAACACAAACTTGTTTCAGCAAATTTTGAAGAATATGCTACAGAACACAATCCAAACATGATGAGCATAAGAAAGCATAAATGTTATTATGTACTCCTACTTTGCAACATAATGACGGGATGATATGCATTCGGATGCACAAATCGATCGGTTGCACAAATCCATTTGAAACGTAATGATGTACATATTCCCAGCAAAAGCCACACGGAACTAATGTGGCAGAACAAAGTCAGACATCTTCTTCATTCTGTCAGTGTCTACTTAATGTTGATAAGCAACCTAGTCGATGACGCAGAGTCCGGTTTCCCGAAGTATTTACAGCGCGCGTGGTTCCTGTGATTGTAAAGTTACGTTTTGTGGGATCGTAGTTTAATCCCTGTGAAAGTTTGGCGCCCGAGGTGCAAGCCGTCTAAGAGAAAAACAAACATACGTACGTACACCTGGTTGATTTTATTAAATATTTTGCCTCACGTTCTTACTAGTAGGGCTACAACCAATGTCATGTCGTGCTATATATGTGCACCATATTCGGCAAGTGTAGGTGTTTTATAATGTCTTCGCAGGCTCTATAAAAAACACAATGACGTTTTGTCTTTAATGGAGAAGACAAATCTACCTGGTGTTCCAGACAAATTTACACAGTGATCCAAAAAAAATTACCTGGCGACCCAAACAAATCTACATGGCGATCTAGACAAATTTACATGGTGATCCAGACAAATTTACCAGGCGACCCAGACAAATCTACCTGCTGATCCAGTCAAATCTACCTGGCGATCCAATCAAATCTATCTGACGATCCAGACCTGGCGATCCAGATAAATTTATCTGACGACTCAAAACAAATCTAAATGGTGATCCATTAAAGTGTATCCGACGATTCAAACAAATCTACCTGGTGTTCCAGACAAATTTACACAGTGATCCAAACAAATTTACCTAGCGACCCAAACAAATCTACATGGCGATCTAGACAAATTTACATGGTGATCCAGACAAATTTACCAGGCGATCCAATCCAATCTATCTGACGATCCAGACAACTCTACCTGGCGATCCAGATAAATTTATATGGCGACTCAAAACAAATCTACATGGTGATTCAGTAAAGTGTATCCGACGATTCAGACAAATCTACCTGGTGTTCCAGACAAATTTACGCAGTGATCCAGACAAATCTACATGGTGATCCAAACACATCTACCTGACGATACAGACACATCTATCTGGCGATCCAGGCAAATTTACATGGTGACGATCCAAACAAATCTACATGGCGATCCAAACAAATCTACCTGCCGATCCAGTCAAACCTTCCGGACGTTCCAGTCAAATCTATCTGGCGATCCAGACAAATCTACCTAGCGATCTAGACAAATCTACCTGGCGATGCAGGTTCCCCCTTCGACAAGAATGAAACAGCTACGATAAGCTGGCCACTGCTATATATATACTATATGTTTATATCAGTGGCGTAGGCAGGATTTTGTATTGGAGGGGGCCATCCGGCATTCACGCAAGCAATGAGTAGCGGGATATGACACACGCACGCACGCACGCACGCACGCACACACACACGTATGTATGTATATATACATGTGTGTTTGTGTGTGTGTGCGTGCGTGCGTGCGTGCGTGCGTGCGTGCGTGCGTATGTGTGTGTGATGAGGCGCTGGCGTTCAACCAGTGACTTCATAACAAACCCCTACCGCGGCGGCGGCGTCGAGTGAGCTTCACAAAAATGTCCATGTCATTTAACAAGATTTAACAAGATTGCCACCCAGAGAATTAACTCTAGGTGGCAGGTGGACAAGGAAGCCCTTTGGCTTATCGAGAGTCCGACCCTTTTATCTATGTGTATCCCGCCCGTCTGAGGTATGTGTCGATTTTATTTTTAAACATATTCACGCTACTAGCACCCACACAATCAGCAGATAATCTGTTCCATTCATTTACAGTCCTTTGTGAAAATTAAAACTTTCTTATATCTAATCTACTCTGCTCCTTTGCTAATGTAACTTCATGTCCTCTAGTCCTTCTATCTTTCTTAACTGAAAAAAAAAAATTCTATCAATATTTTCATAACCATTCAATATTTTAAACACTTCTATCTGATCTCCTCTCAATCTCCTGGTCTCTAGTGTTGTTAAACCGCATTTTTAGGCGTATTTCGTAACTAAGATCCCTCAGTTTTGGTATCATTTTAGTTGCTCTCCTCTGCACTCTTTCTAGCATATCTATGTCTTTCCTGCGATATGGCCTCCACGCTTGAATACAATATTCTAAATGAAGCCTAACTATTGTTTTGTACAGCGGTATTATTATCTCTTTTTCCTTATACGTTATGTTTCGCCTAATTAATCCAAGGATTTTATTTCCCTTTGAAGCTGCAATTCCGCGCTGCTCTGAAACTTTCATATCAGCACTAATGGTTAACCCTAAGTCCTTTTCTTTTACAGTAGTACTTAGTACAGTACCCCCCATTGTATATTCTACCTCTTCGTTCCCATGTCCTGTGTGGAGGCATTTACATTTCCCAAAATTGAACAGCATTTGCCACTTTTCAGACCATTTGATCAACCTGTCAAGATCATCTTGAAAATGCTGTCTATCTCCATCATACATGTCATGTGTAACGTTGTCGCTTATTAAAATTAAGTAATTCACGATACGAAGTTCCGACTACCCAGTGGAAAATCTAGATAAATTGCTTTGGCCGTAACGTGCAACTATATCTCAGTCCAGTAACTATTCATCTTGCCGGGCAACTATCATTTTGCATCGTTGTGTTGATATATTAATAGGCATTAGCCATCAAGCACATTGTGAATGATGACATTTTCGTTGCCCTGTCACCTCTTGGGCTGCAGCCTGCTGGATGCTTATCACCTACCGCAGAAGCATCGGATTCCTCCACTTTGGGTAACTCAATCCCATCTGAATGATGACAAATTTCTCTGCCAAAGATTTGGGAGTCCTACACAGGCACCCCTATAACCTCTGCACCTTATCACTCTATAAATCAGGCAACTAGTTATATATCTTCAGTCCCCTACCCTCCTAATTTTCCGGGATTGGGGGGCATGGCCCCTTGGCCCCCCCTCTGGCTACGCCACTGGTTTATATATATATATATATAATTATTATTATATATACACACACACACCGTAACCTCGTTAATCCAGACACTTTAGTCACAGGTGTAGGTGTGTAGATTTACGATGGGTTTTGTGTGTGTTAGTGGCCAGCTGAATGCTTAGATTTTGGACTATCGGTGTCCGGACGGCGTCATGCGTTTTGAAACTTACCTTGTATACCGCTCGCTTTAAAAATGCTGATCATACCGAGAAGTCCACTAAATAAATGACATCCACACATTGTTTCGCCAACACTGGACAGAGACTGGTTGGCCAATGCCGAGAGGTGAGCGACCTCTCAATCCACAGTCAAACCGATGTCCGTCCGCTGTCACAAAGCTGTCACGACACTGCTTGTCCAACTAGTGCGTCATGTGGTGCTGGGCGTGTAATCCGTAAAGACTGTTCTGTAAATGCTGCCACCGTTTCGGTGCCAAGCGAGCTCGTGATTTAGCAGCTGCCACAACTAGCAAGTTGATGCTTCCGATTCACAATGTGCCTTGGAGGGAGGGAGGAGGGGGGGGGGGCAGAGGCCGGGAGACCCATTGACCAAAGAAGGATCCGGGAGACCCATTGACCAAAGAAGGGTCCCGGAGACCCATTGCCCAAAAGAAGGGACAGAGAGACTCATTGACCAAAGCAGGATCCGGGAGACCCGTTGACCAAAGCAGGGTCCGGGACACCCATTGACTAAAGTATAGTCCTAGAGATCCATTGGTCTAAGTAGGGTCCGGGAGACCCATTGACCAAAGCAGGATCCTGGAGACCCATTGACCAATGTACGGTCTGGGAGACCCATTGACCAAAGTAGGGTCCGGGAGACCCATTGACCAAAGTAAGGCCCGGGAGACTCGTTTACCAAAGCATGGTCCGGGAGACCTGCTGACCAAATAGGGTTCGAGAGACCCGTTGACCGAAGTAGGGTCCGGAAGACCCATTCACTAAAGTATGGTCCTGGAGATCCATTGGTCTAAGTAGAGTCTTGGAGACCCATTGGCCAAAGTAGGGCCCGGGAGACCCATTGACCGAAGTAAGGTCAGGGAGACTCATTGACTAAAGTATGGTCCTGGAGATCCATTGGTCTAAGTAGGTTCCGGGAGACCCATTGGTCTAAATAGGGTCGTGGATACCCATTGACCAAATTAGGGTCGTCGAGACCCATTGACCAAAGTATGGTCCGGGAGAGCCATTGACCAAAGTAGGGTCATTGTGACCCATTGACCAAAGTAGGGTTCTCGTTCTGATTTATTCTAACGTTATTTTAAGGCTAAAATGTATGTCTTCGTTCTTTATTTCCAGATCATACTTTAATTCATATGAAGGTTCAACGTCCACAAATAATTTTAAACTTTTCTTAGAATTGTTGTAAAACAAAATTAATTATACTCATACATTTCTTAATTTTTGATAAGTTGTTTTCATATACATATATGTCCTCTTATTATTAGGTGCAACATTAATGTAACTATTAAGTAATATGAGAATATTAGACTTATATAACTACAAATGTGTGTCGCTATAGGGATATGTCAACTCCGCAAAGACAGCACTGTATAAACTGTGCATCAACTAATACATTCACCAGTTACAGTAACTCGCGCGAATGCATCGTTTACAGTTGTGTGCAGCACACCAAATAAGGTCTTTTTTTCTGCAAAATGCATTTCAAAAATGGTATCCTTCATCAGTGTCGGTATGTGTAGGTACGATGCTCTCTCTTATCACTCTTCGCCTATGTTTTAGTGTGTCAACTCCGCAACGCACTTTTTTGTAATGAATCAATAAAGAATTCTGCTAATTTAGTATATAGATATGTTCATTTAATGTACATTCATATGTGATGGTGTGATTTACAATAAGTCAAATTATAACGGAATTATAACCAATAATACGACAAAATGTCAATTCCACAACGGTCAACTAGGCAACGTTTCTCAGTCAACGTCAATTCCGCAACGTACGTTGAGGCGTTTTCCAAAAGTAAAAAGTAGACAAATAAGCGAAATCTTACAATTTTAAAAGAATAAAAATCCTGAAAGTATATGGCAGTCTGATAATGATCCACCAACTGCGGTCAATCAGTCCTACACCAATAGTCCTGCTAAGACCAACTAGACCTACATGGCTATCAATGATTACCGTAAGAAATAGACTTTATGCACACAACACGTACACGTGGGATATCTTTGATGGTTCGGACTAACCCCACTTTTACGATCCCCTTCCTAAAACGAACCACCCGGTCAAATGTAGAAATTCACAAACGCTCCATTTCACCGAAGAATGATTCTTTCCCCAGATGATAAATGATGAACGCGCTAGCCATCAATCGAAAACGTTTCGTTAACGATTCCATTCTTCAGGGGGGGTGCATAATTGGACATCAGGTGTGTAGGAAGGAGATCAAGTGTGCGAAGGTGTGATTTTGGCTGTGAAGCGCAGTGGCGCATTGACTAGAGCATCGGACTCTCAATCGATAGAACCCGGGTTCGAACCCTGTGCTGCTGTGTCGAACCTTGGACAAGTTCGTTCACTCTTCGTTGCTCCATAGACAATGGTGGATATTTGTGTACAAATAGTCTTCTCGCATTAATTGCAGCGTGGATGAATGTTTTGGCAGTAGGGTTATTGAGAACGTATGGTCTTGAGGCAGAGAAGCAACGGGCAAAAAACCACGAACGAAGACAGAAATATTAGATACAATCAAAAGTGTTACGAGCTGAACTGGAGAGCAGCAGTAACAAATCGACACTAGAAATATGTGAGAACAACTGCACCCGCAGAATTTATTACAGGAGCAAAGGGGAGGGTGGAATTGTGGCGGATGGGGCAGGCTGATGGGCCAAGAAAGCAGAAGCGACGAGACACGAGAAAAGAGACGACAATAATTAGTAACATGGGAATAGAGAATAATGCATTATATAGGGTTCAAGACAGGCAGAGGAGGGTCAGAAATGGAGGGTGAAAACAGCGATAGCAATTAGTTATGACGGCTAAAACACAACAGCTTTATGCAGATTTGCCAGCTTCACCCCTTTATCAATGGAACTTTAAGGAAGAAAATATGTAATAAATGCATGTGCACGTTTTCCCTCAAATATAATTATAATAATTATATATTTGTAATAAAAATATGTATATACAATAATAGTGATTTTTATTCCAATGTAATATCAACATGTTTGTCATTCTGTAGACAAATATCACCAGAAATTATCGCAGTGTAAAATAATTAGTGTACGACCAAAATACAAAAAACGAACGCATTTCGGCGAAACCTCGTTATGGGCATGGACAATACCAACATTACGTACGAGATGACTTTCCACAAACGACAACTCATTGTCTTTTCGATTGTGTTGTGTGAACACACACACATATATGTGTGTGAATGTACTAGCATACATGACACATTGAAATACATCGTCATTCAGCTTCATCCGCGTTGGTCTGATATCCCGGAACTAATTCTTTGACAGTGAGTCTGGGTTCATAATTCATTGACAGCAAGTGTGGGTTCGTAATTCCTTGACAGGAAGTGTACGTGTGTTCATAATTCCTTGACAGCGAGTGTGGGTTCGTCATTCCTTGACAGCAAGTGTGGGTTCGTAATTCCTTGACAGCAAGTGTACGTGTGTTCGTAATTCCTTGACAGGAAGTGTGGGTTAGTAATTCGTTGACAGCGAGTGTAAGTTCACAGTCATTTGACAGCGAGTGTGGGTTCGTAATTCCTTGACAGCAAGTATGGGTTCGTAATTCATTGACAGCAAGTGTACGTGTGTTCGTAATTCCTTGACAGCGAGTGTAAGTTCACAGTAATTCGACAGCGAGTGTAAGTTCAGTCATTCGACAGCGAATGTAAGTTCACAGTCATTTGACAGCGAGTGTAAGCTCACAGTCATTTGACAGCGAGTGTAAGCTCACAGTCATTTGACAGCGAGTGTAAGTTCAGTCATTCGACAACGAATGTAAGTTCACAGTCATTTGACACCGAGTGTAAGTTCACAGTCATTTGACAGCGAGTGTAAGCTCACAGTCATTTGACAGCGAGTGTAAGTTCACAGTCATTTGACAGCGAGTGTAAGCTCACAGTCATTTGACAGCGAGTGTGGGTTCGTAATTCCTTGAAAGCGAACGTGGATTCGCGACATTCAAAATTAAAGGATAGTTAGCAACACATTTTCGGTAACAAACACATGCCTAATTTTTCAAGAACGAGTATACATGCACACGACAGCGCCTATGTTTTCTACCCTTTGGTGACCAGGTTATGCATTGCGAATTAGCCCGTTGTCGTAAAACGGAATTGCAGCATATTAATGGCAAATAGGAAAGTTATTGATTGAAACGATATGAGAGGCAGTCGCCGGTACGGATGGTTGGTTTCACGCGATGTCATAAAGGCATCGGAGTTGTGTGAATACCCACGAGGGAGAACGAGTCGATAGGCGCTATTGTTCTCTATTCAATGTCGTCTCTATACAATATCCGGCGTCACTATTGCTCGCAGTCTCGGCACCGTGGTTAGGCTGATATTCCCATTTGTCACCATCATTTCACAACTGACATTTGCATCTAACTATAGTCGCGCTGGCGAGAGATGATTTATAATATTGAAACATACAAACTTTGAATATCATGTATATTGTGAATAAACTGTTTAATGCCAACTATTGTGTGTGTGCGCGCGCGCGCGCGCACGTGATTTTCATGTTTCGAACTTTCTTGTTTTTAAAGGTTTTTCACGGTTTTATGGTTCGTACTTCACGTTGGGCGGACATAAATCGATTAGTCAGAACATAAATCGATCATTTATATAACGTCAATTGATTGTTCATAACACTAATCGATTGTTTATTACGAGTTTCAGGGACGTTTTAAGCCCGGCACACACGTCACGACGCTACTGGACTGCGACAAGTTTTCGTCTCCCCGACGCATCTGCAATGATTTGTCATGACGTCTTTATTCTTATCCAGTCTTTATCGCGTCGTAGAATATCAAACGTATTTGATATTAGGATAATTCTGCCAATTTTATATAAATTCAAACACCCAAACTGTTTTGTGACTCAGCAAATGTTTCCTTTCAATTTCGTATTTCAATCTATCATGCTTCTGTATCCAGACATGGAAATATTGTGTTGTCATGTGACCTTCATGGTCACATGACAAGAGAGCGTAGCACACACTGACCCTGATAAACGCGCGATGATGAAGATCCTGAAAGCAGCATCGAGCAGAACCAGGGTAACTGAGCGGTAACTTTACAACTTTGCCATTTGCTTATTTTTTTCATGTCACTGGGGTTCTAGCTGAGTGAACTATAAATCCGTGTAACTGGGGCCCTAGTTGACTGAACTTTTAATCCGTGTCACTGGGGCCTTAGCTGACTGTATGCAAATCCCTGTCAATGTGGCCCTTGCTGACTGTATGTCACTCCGTGTACTGGGGCCTTAGCTGACTGAACTATCAATCTGTATCACTGGGGCCCTAGCTGACTGAACTGTCAATCCGTGTCACTGGGGCCTTAGCTGACTGAACTATCAATATGCATGAATGTGGCCCTAGCTGACTGTATGTCAATCCCTGTCAATAGGGCCCTTGCTGACTATATGTCAGTCCATGAACTGTCAATCTGTATCACTGGGGCCTTAGCTGACTGTATGTCAATCTGTGTCACAAGGGCCCTAGCTGACTGAACTGTCAATCTGAGTCATGCTGCCCTGACTCCATGTCAATCTTTGTCACTAGGGCCCTAGCTGACTGTATATCAGTCAATGTACTAGGGCCCTATCGTTGCAGGCGCATAAAGAATGCATGTCGACTTTGGTGTGAGTCATCTGCAAAGTATCGGTCGTAGAAGCCAACGATGAGCTCCTGAGGTTTGAATCCAAACTTCTGGTAGAGCAGCATGGCAGGGTTATCAGCAGACACATGCAGCGTCACGTCCTTGCCCATGCATGTCTGAAACATGACGCATTCTCAAGTCAGTAAATCATTGTTCTTCTTTCAGTGACTGTCAGCCAAGCTAACTTAGAGAGTGTTATCATAAAACAGGTGTTTGTTCCTTTAGTGTAATCCTGACGTAATTGTAATTGTCTCAAATGGCCAACCAATTGGGGAAATACTGAAAGCATGACCAGACAGTAAACATGTGTAACCAATCATTTAAAGTGCCTATGACACGGTTACTGCAAGTCCTAAATCTATTTGAGAAAGCAACTTTTAGCTATATAAAATGCATGCACTGTATTATAATTGAATGCCTTGACTGATAGAGCCGATACATTGAATGCCTTGACTGATAGAGCCAATACACTGAATGCCTTGACTGATAGAGCCGACACATTGAATGCCTTGACTGATAGAGCCGATACACTGAATGCCTTGACTGATAGAGCTGACACATTGAATCCCTTGACGGAAAGAGCTGATAATTCATTGAGATCTCGCAGTTGGTTCTTATAATCTGGTTGCGCCAGTCTGTGACGTCAGCAGGGAAATGTCTCCCAGGAGACACATTTTCTCAAAACAATCACATTACACAAAACACCTTACGCAGACGTTTGACGTATATTATGTAACTTGGAACAATTGTAGAAAACGTGTGTTGCAAACATTGTATGTCATACCTACATACTGACACTGCTGACGTCATCTCTGATTTCTCTCTCAGTCAAAAGCAAATTATAATTTCCTGGCGGAAATTGTAAACTTTTGTAAAATTTAACTATTTACATATTTAAATAAAAAAAATCACATTAGGTACTTTTATATTTTTCACTTGGAATATGAGCAGAATAACAAAATAATGGGCTAAGTGGCCCTGAAGTCCTTTGGACTAATACGTCTATATGTAACCCCGGCTGACCAAATGAGTGATAAGTCAGAAAAATTGTAACATTGTTTTCTTACATCCTTATAAAGGTTTGGTAGGGTGCTTTACATGGTTTCAAAAATGATATGACTGCTACAAAAATTGGCGAAGTTATGGAGCATTGAACATGGTAGGGGTCAAAAAGTGAAAATGAAGAAAACGGCTGTTGAAGTTTTACATTATATATGCAAATGGATTGCATGGAAATATTACATGCACAACATTCAAATGTGGCACACAGTATGTAATATGTATGTTATGCTGCAATGATACACTGGAAGTACAAATGTGCTGCTACAAAGACTTATCAAGTTATGCCAGATTATGTCTTCATGTGTAAAACTAAGAGGACAGATTATTTGAGAGCAAAAGGTAGACTCACTGTTTGACACAGTTTAAAACCTACAGGCAACTGTCCAGTTTAACAGGGGTCTAGTGGCTTAATGCTGTCTGTTGACACAAGCTACTGCCAGTGACCAATTACACATTAGTCACGGTTTCCATCAAACAATAGCAGGCAGAGAATCTTAGCTCCACAGCTGGGTGTAATACACAACCAGAGCCACCACTGATTCATGGTCAAGTAGATTAGCTCAATGCACCAACTAAGACAATACACAACACTGTGAGTGACAGTGTCCAGAGTGAGGCCTAAGCAGTGTCCTCATTGCTGAATAGATCAATTAAATCTGCCAAGTGGGTGACATTCTGTACAAGTGTTCATTAATCCTTAGTGATTGTTCAGAACACCAGACTGACCACATACCTAAACAAAGCGAATGTAATAGGTGAAGAACAGGCAGAGTTCAAATAGGGGTATTGGTTGAATTGTATTTGTCTCGACGCAAAAGGCTTTATTGTGCCTTCATCGATTTTAAGAAAGCATTTGATTTAGTAGACCGGTCCTCCCTGTGGTCTAAGATAATTTCATGTGGTATTAATGGTATTGTGTTGAAAGTTGTATACAACATATACAAAAATGCTAAATCATGTATAAATCAGGGCCAGGCTGTGTCAGCCTTCTTCTCATGTGATGTATTGGTATGGCAAGGAGAAAACTTGTGTCCTTTGTTATTTGCTATTTACCTAAATCATTTTGAACACTGTTAGTCACAATTATAACGGACTTGACATGGCAGCTGGTGAAATTTACAACAACCTTAGGGATGATGATGTAGAAAATGTATGTTCTACTATATGCTGATGACACTAGAATGATTCAATCAAATACAGATTTCTTGCTTGTGTATAGCGGAACTATGTCAACTCTTCTAATGGTTGACATTTGGTTGTTTCAGGTGTCAACTATATTGTGAATCTGTAATTATTAGTCTATATTGATACAATTGATTTACACAGTACCATGTCTACACAAGGCATGGCAAGCGTAAACAGAACAGTAGAATGCATTTGATATAAATAAAGTGTAGGATATTTCACTCTATAGTTGTCCAGAATATTAATTTTCTATGTTTGTCACCTACAGGTGACAGAATATTAATTTTCTATGTTTGTCACCTACAGGTTTCTACAGACAATACATCTTTTACCAATAGACACCACAGTCACACCATTTTATAATAATTAAATGAACATCAAAATAAACACAACTTGCAATTATAGAAAATCAATAGTTTTGAAGATAAAAAGTGTTAGGCAACTGTTCAGTCTAACAGGGGTCAAGTGTGTCTACTCTGCTTGTGCACTGTGACCAATTAAAGATTAGTCAAGGTCTCAATGGAACAGTAGCACTAGGCTGCAGAGTTTGGTCATGATGTTGACTCTGTGGCACTTTAAACAAAATCTACTGTTGGGGGTGTCTACTCTGCCTGGGCGCTGTGACCAATTAAAGATTAGTCAAGGTCTCAATGGAACAGTAGCACTAGGCTGCAGAGATTAGTCATGGTGTTGATTCTGTGGCACATTAAAAAAAATCTACTGTTGGGGGTGGTCTCAAGGGCCCTTCTCAAAACCACATCACTAGATAATGTAAAACTTTTTCACTTTGGGGGCCCCTTAGGTGCCCTTAGAATGATTCAATCAAATACAGATTATAGTGGCAGCACCCTAAGATACATCTATGCAAAATTAGAAAAAAAGTTGCTAAACAGTTTTTGAATAAATAGGCCAAATGTTACATTTTTACCAGTTTTGGGGTCCTTGGAGGCCCTAGGGAGCCCTTAAAATGATTCAATAAAATACAGATTTCTTGTGCATAGTGGCAGTGCCCTAAGATATGTCTATGCAAAATTAGAGAAAAAGTTGCTGAACGGTTTCTGAGATACGGCAGCTAACGGCGGACGGAGGACGGCAGACGCAGAGTGATGGCAATAGTCCCTTGGACCTTCGGCCAATGGGCCAAGTGGCCCTGAAGTCCTTTGGACTAGTATGTCTATATGTGACCCTGGCTTGTTTTCTTACATCCTTGTAAAGGTTTGGTAGGGTGCTTTACACAATTTCAAAAATTATGACTGCTAAAAAAATTGGTGAAGTTATGGAGCATTGAACATGATAGGGGTCAAAAAGTGAAAATGAAGAAAACAGCTGTTGAAATTATATATGCAAATGGATTGCATGGAAATATTACATGCACAACATTCAAATGTCGCACACAGTATGTAATATGTATGTTATGTTGCAATGACACACTGGAAGTACAAACGTGCTGCTACAAAGACTTATCAAGTTATGCCAGATTATGTCTTTATGTATAAAACTAAGAGGACAGATTATTTGAGAGCAAACGGTAGACTCACTGTTTGATACAGTTTAAAACCTACAGGCAACTGTCCAGTTTAACAGGGGTCTAGTGGCTTAATGCTGTCTGTTGACACAAGCTACTGCCAGTGATCAATTACAGATTAGTCACAGTTTCCATCAAACAATAGCAGGCAGAGAATCTTAGCTCCACAGCTGGGTGTAATACACAACAAGTGATATATATATGATACACTGGAAGTACAAATGTGCTGCTACAAAAATGTATAAAGTTATGCCAGATTATGTCTTTATGTATAAAATTAAGAGGACATATTATTTGAGAGCAAACGGTAGTCTAAAGAAAATAAAAAATGGGTCAGCTGGACGGTGATAGACCGTTTGAACTTGAAGCCTTTGTCAAACTTTTGTCTCGACTTCACCGAAGGTGGTGTCCTGCTGTCAGAACTTCGAAGGTGTTACTCATCTAACTTACAAGTCTTTGTCAGTAAGAATAATGGGATGATAATTTACACCAACGTTGTTTCCCGTAGAAGTCATTTTGTGGGATATATTAGCATTAGTCGTGCCAATTCAAAAATTAGTGCTATATAATAGTTGTTTGTCAAAATGTAAACAAACTCAAAGACAGTTGCAGCTTTGCGTTAGCCTGTTCTGAAATATTTTAATGACAATGATATATTTCACATAAATATATAGGGAGCTAATGGAGAGGCCCATCATAATCCATAGCACTATAAAAAGAAGTATCTGAAAGTCACACTTCATATACTGAGTGACACATCTCGTACTGTCTTTCTGCACTGTCGCAATGTCCAATAGTTTCCTATCACAACCCTCGTGTACAATATACCAAAGCTATATATCCGACACCACAACATATGTATTATCATTGGATAGGTAATTGAATAATCTTTCAGATGAATGCAACTTGTAGCAGCAGAAAATGAAGCATACAAAAGTTACACCGCAAACAATGACATGCATTCTCAAAATGTGATTCATTCAAAAATTAGTGCTATATAATAGTAGTTTGTCAAAATGTAAACAAACTCAAAGACAGTGGCAGCTTACTGTCCACCAAGCAGTATCAGAGCAGTTTTATAATAATAATAATCTACAAGTTAAGTGGCAGTGATCTTCCTTTTATCATTCATGTGATGTTTATTGTGAGCAGGGTGGACAAATGGTTATCATATGTAGACAGGTACAGAAAGAAACTGACATTTTCTATAAAAAGAACACGTTTGCCTTTTTATAGAAAATGTCGGTTTCTTTCTGTACCTGTCTACGTATGATAACCATTTGTCCGCCATGCTCACAATGCCGGGCAGAAACAGTTTCTGCCCGGCATAAATCAAACAACCCTGTAGGTAATTATTAATCAAATGTTTTTTGGTGAATCATAGTTACAGATCATTAAGGGTTATGATGGAAGTAAAATGTTGACATGTTTACTGTTCACTTATTGCACCATGTCTTGCATTTAGAGAAATAATTATAATAGAAAATAAAATGTTGTGGCACATATTTTTTAAATACATGCATCGATGGAAACCGGGAATTACTTTTCTGTGGCCTAAGAATAACTAATTTCAACTAACTTTCTGCTTATATAAAACATAAAAATATATATATCCATACAAGACACAGGCTCTGCATGTGACAGATGTTTTGGGAAGGGGAATAGTGTTCTGTTTCTGGTACAAGGTGCTGTGTTTGTTGACCCAAGTCTCTGCCAGTGACCAATTACAGATTAGTCATACTTCCTACCACCACCCACAGTGACCCAAGCCTCTGCCAGTGACCAATTACAGATTAGTCACACTTTAACCACCCAGCCACAGTGAGGTGTGACAGATGTTGTGGGAAAAGGGATTAGTTGAACAAAAGAACTGGGAGCCTGCTAGAGCTGCTGCTACAGTAGACCATTAGTTAACAAATTTAGCATTTTAGGGGACATTTGGAGCCCTTAGAATGATTTAATCAAATACAGATTTCTTGTGTATAGTAGCACTACCACATGAAATGTCTATGCAAAATTAGAGAAAAAGTTAATTAAGAGTTTTTGAAAAAATAGGCAAAATGTGAAAATTTACTAGTTTTGGGGTCTTTTTTTGGGGGGTCATTAGGTGCCCTTACTATAGAATGATTCAATCAAATACAGATTTCTTATGTACAGTGACATTACCACATGAAATGCATAAGCAAAATTAGAGAAAAAGTTGCTGAACAGTTTTTCAAAAAATAGGCAAAATGTTACATTTTTACCAGTTTTGTGGTCCTTGGAGGCCCTTTGAATGGTTCAATCAAATACAGATTTCTCGTGCATAGTGGCGGTGTCCTAAGATATGTCTACACAAAATTAGAGAAAAAGTTGCTGAATGGTTTCTGAGATACGGCAGCTAACGGCGGAAGGCGGACACAGAGTGATGGTAATAGTCCCTTGGATCTTCGGCCAAAGGACTAAAAACATGTCACAGACACTTTAAATATAGATCAGTTATCTAGTATAAAGTAGTAGACCATGAACTGTCCAATGCTGGCCTGCACCCACCTGTATAAGATGGTAGACCATGAACTGTCTAATACTGACCTGTACCCACCTGTACAAGATGGTAGACCATGAACTGTCCAATGCCAGCTTGCACCCACCTGTATAAGATGGTAGACCATGAACTGTCCAATGCTGGCCTGCACCCACCTGTATAAGATGGTAGACCATGAACTGTCTAATACCGACCTGTACAAGATGGTAGACCATGAACTGTCCAATGCTGGCCTATACACACTTGTATAAGATGGTAGACCATGAACTGTCCAATGCCGGCCTATACCCACCTGTATAAGATAGTAGACCATGAACTGTCCAATGCTGGCCTAAAAAACTCTTGTATAAGATGGTAGACCATGAACTGTCCAATACCGGCCTATACACACCTGTAAAGATGGTAGACCATGAACTGTTCAATGCCGGCCTGTACCCACCTGTATAAGATGGTAGACCATGAACTGTCCAATGCCGGCCTATACCCACCTGTATAAGATGGTAGACCATGAACTGTCCAATGCTGGCCTATACACACTTGTATAAGATGGTAGACCATGAACTGTCCAATGCCGGCCTATACCCACCTGTATAAGATGGTAGACCATGAACTGTCCAATGCTGGCCTATACACACCTGTATAAGATGGTAGACCATGAACTGTCCATTGCTGGCCTATACACACCTGTATAAGATGGTAGACCATGAACTGTCCAATGCCAGCCCGTGCCCACCTGTATAAGATGGTAGACCATGAACTGTCCAATGCCGGCCCGTACCCACCTGTATAAGATGGTAGACCATGAACTGTCCAATGCCGGCCTGTACCCACCTGTATAAGATGGTAGACCATGAACTGTCCAATGCCGGCCCGTACCCACTCTGGGTGTGTAAAGATGAAGGAGATGTAGGCTTCATTGTATTTCACATCTGGCACCATGAAGGCAAAGCCAATCACAAGACGTCTGTTGACAGAAACTGATCACCTTATATTGAGCTGCCATTTCCAAAATGGAAGAAACATTAAACATAAGCAGCTGTTGATTGTTTATATACTGAGAATTTGGTGTCATAGATAAGCAGGTGTGTGTGTGCGTGCGAGCGAGCGTGCATGTGTGTCTGTTTGTGTGTGTATGTGTCTGTGTGTGTCTGTGTGTGTGTCGGTGTGTGTCTGTGTGTGTCTGTGTGTATTTGTGTGTGTGGGCCAAGAATAACATGACCCAGGTAATGTGTGTGTGCGCGCATGCATGCATGTGTGTGGTGCGTGCACGCATGTAGATGTTCTTCTATAGTGTTGAGGCAATATATGAGGGTATAAAATTTGTCCCTTAAATTACAATGATTAATTTATTGTGGCAATTAAACAGACTGAATGAGAGTGATCACCTGTATAGGACGACGCAGCTGAAGTCTGGATACTGCAGACTCTCAGACACTGAAGGCAGAACAACCATGGACGTTGATCATGCTGCATATTGTACAATGATATCATCATCGAAATACTGTCTCGTACAAAAAAACCATGTTATTTCTAAATCAGAGATGCATCTTTTCATGACATTCTTTTGTGACTGAATGACAACACGTGTTATTAACGGGACTCCACATGTAACTCCATGTTCACCCCTATATAACTCCATGTTCACCCTCAATACTTGGGTGTTATTAACTGGATCCTCTAAGTAACTCCATGTTCACCCTCAGTACTTGGGTGTTATTAACTGGATCCTCTAAGTAACTCCATGTTCACCCTGAGTACTTGGGTGTTATTAACTGGATCCTCTAAGTAACTCCATGTTCACCCTCAGTACTTGGGTGTTATTAACTGGACCCTCTATGTAACTCCATGTTCACCCTGAGTACTTGGGTGTTATTAACTGGACCCTCTATGTAACTCCATGTTCACCATCAATACTTGGGTGTTATTAACTGGACCCTCTATATAACTCCATGTTCACCCTCAATACTTGGGTGTTATTAACTGGATCCTTTACGTAACTCCGTGTTAACCCTCAGTACTTGGGTGTTATTAACGCACCCTCTAAGTAACTCCATGTTCACCCTGAGTACTTGGGTGTTATTAACTGGATCCTCTAAGTAACTCCATGTTCACCTTCAGTACTTGGGTGTTATTAACTGGACCCTCTATGTAACTCCGTGTTCACCCTCAGTACTTGGGTGTTATTAACTGGACCCTCTAAGTAACTCCATGTTCACCCTCAATACTTGGGTGTTATTAACTGCACCCTCTAAGTAACTCCATGTTCACCCTCAATACTTGGGTGTTATTAACTGGATCCTTTACGTAACTCCGTGTTAACCCTCAGTACTTGGGTGTTATTAATGCACCCTCTAAGTAACTCCATGTTCACCCTCAGTACTTCGGTGTTATTAACTGGACCCTCTCTGTAACTCCGTGTTCACCTGAGGACTTGGGTATTATTAACTGGACCCTCTATGTAACTCCATGTTCACCCTCAGTACTTGGGCGTTATTAACTGGACCCTCTATGTAACTCCATGTTCACCCTCAGTACTTGGGCATTATTAACTGGACCCTCTATGTAACTCTGTGTTCACCCTCAGTACTTGGGCATTATTAACTGGACCCTCTATGTAACTCCATGTTCACCCTCAGTACTTGGGTGTTATTAACTGGACCCTCTATGTAACTCCATGTTCACCCTCAGTACTTGGGTGTTATTAACTGGACCCTCTATGTAACTCTGTGTTCACCCTCAGTACTTGGGCATTATTAACTGGACCCTCTATGTAACTCCATGTTCACCCTCAGTACTTGGGTGTTATTAACTGGACCCTCTGTGTAACTCCATGTTCACCCTCAGTACTTGGGTGTTATTAACTGGACCCTCTGTGTAACTCCATGTTCACCCTCAGTACTTGGGTGTTATTAACTGGACCCTCTATGTAACTCCATGTTCACCCAGTACTTGGGTGTTATTAACTGGACCCTAACTCCATGTTCACCCTCAGTACTTGGGTGTTATTAACTGGACCCTCTATGTAACTCCATGTTCACCCTCAGTACTTGGGTGTTATTAACTGGACCCTCTATGTAACTCCGTGTTCACCCACAGAACTTGGGTATTATTAACTGGACCCTCTATGTAACTCCATGTTCACCCTCAGTACTTGGGTGTTATTAACTGGACCCTCTATGTAACTCCGTGTTCACCCACAGAACTTGGGTATTATTAACTGGACCCTCTATGTAACTCCATGTTCACCCTCAGTACTTGGGTGTTATTAACTGGACCCTCTATGTAACTCCGTGTTCACCCACAGAACTTGGGTATTATTAACTGGACCCTCTATGTAACTCCATGTTCACCCTCAGTACTTGGGTGTTATTAACTGGACCCTAAATGTACTCTGTGTATACCTTCTGTACTCGAAAGTTTCATAAAATTGTCTAGGGAGCTTAATTATTCTTATTATTTACAAGTTGTTTTGACAACAAATATTGAATCATTTGACATGTGGATTTTGAAGCGAGAAGAGGGCCAAACACTGACATGACAAAGGAAAGCTGGGAGAATGACTGAAGGAAGGAAGAAAGAAACAACTCGCAGTCAATGCCGGGCCAGAAGAATTCGCAGCACAGCTGATTGATGGAGGGGATGTGTTGAGGCCGAACGTAGCAGTAGTCAATGGGTGTTCTCTCCACCACCCAGTGAGGCTGCGACCTGCCAACACAGCACAATATACCCTACACCAAGCCCTTGGCCAGACATTTTGTCAGTCTTGAATTAATCAAAAGTATACCTTTTAGCATGCATGGAGCCTTTTACATCAATCACAACCATTATTGGCCAATTTAGTTGTTGTCAATAACAAACCAGTGCCATTTGAGTAATGTATTAAATTAATGTTGATCTATTCAATTTTTTTTACTACCAGTTTTATCAATGATAGTCACTAATGTGGTCCCTGTACTTGGAACTATTAGTTAATCTACTAGCCAGCTGGCCAACACTAAATTCCACCAGTGTTATCAATGATAGTCACTAATGTGGTCCCTATACTTGGAACTATTAGTTAATCTACTAGCCAGCTGGCCAACACTAAATTCCACCAGTGTTATCAATTATAGTCACTAATGTGGTCCCTGTACTTGGAACTATTAGTTAATCTACTAGCCAGCTGGCCAACACTAAATTCCACCAGTGTTATCAATGATAGTCACTAATGTGGTCCCTGTACTTGGAACTATTAGTTAATCTACTAGCCAGCTGGCCAACACTAAATTCCACCAGTTTTATCAATGATAGTCACTAATGTGGTCCCTATACTTGGAACTATTAGTTAATCTACTAGCCAGCTGGCCAACACTAAATTCCACCAGTTTTATCAATGATAGTCACTAATGTGGTCCCTATACTTGGAACTATTAGTTAATCTACTAGCCAGCTGGCCAACACTAAATTCCACCAGTTTTATCAATGATAGTCACTAATGTGGTCCCTATACTTGGAACTATTAGTTAATCTACTAGCCAGCTGGCCAACACTAAATTCCACCAGTGTTATCAATGATAGTCACTAATGTGGTCCCTGTACTTGGAACTATTAGTTAATCTACTAGCCAGCTGGCCAACACTAAATTCCACCAGTTTTATCAATGATAGTCACTAATGTGGTCCCTATACTTGGAACTATTAGTTAATCTACTAGCCAGCTGGCCAACACTAAATTCCACCAGTTTTATCAATGATAGTCACTAATGTGGTCCCTATACTTGGAACTATTAGTTAATCTACTAGCCAGCTGGCCAACACTAAATTCCACCAGTGTTATCAATGATAGTCACTAATGTGGTCCCTGTACTTGGAACTATTAGTTAATCTACTAGCCAGCTGGCCAACACTAAATTCCACCAGTGTTATCAATTATAGTCACTAATGTGGTCCCTGTACTTGGAACTATTAGTTAATCTACTAGCCAGCTGGCCAACACTAAATTCCACCAGTGTTATCAATTATAGTCACTAATGTGGTCCCTATACTTGGAACTATTAGTTAATCTACTAGCCAGCTGGCCAACACTAAATTCCACCAGTGTTATCAATTATAGTCACTAATGTGGTCCCTGTACTTGGAACTATTAGTTAATCTACTAGCCAGCTGGCCAACACTAAATTCCACCAGTGTTATCAATTATAATTATCCATCTTGGCAAGTCATTTGCCTGTCTTGAAGACAGGCAATTGAGTCTCTGGCTAAGCACCTGCCCCACACACACACTCGGTATACCTCCCACACTCAATGTACCTCAATGCACCTCACAAACACTCAATGTACCTCACACACACATACACACTCAATGAACCTCCCACACATTCAATATACCTCACACACACACTCGGTGTACCTCCCACACTCAATGTACCTCACACATTCAATATACCTCACACACACTCGGTGTACCTCCCACACTCAATGTATCGCACACACTCAATGTACCTCACACATTCAATATACATCATACACACAATGTATCTCACACTCAATGTACCTCACATGCTCAATGTACTTTACACACTCGTACCTCACACACTCAATGTACCTCACACACACAATGTACCTCACACACTCAATGTACCTCACACACTCAATGTACTTCACACACTCACTGTACCTCACACACTCAATGTACATCACACATTCAATATACCTCAACACTCAGTGTAACTAACACATACTCAGTGTACCTCACACACACCCAATGTACCACACTTATGCATTCTACCTCATACACTCAAAATACCCCATACACACCCAATGAACCTCACAGGGCTCACACACAAACACTCAATGTACCTCACCCACACACACTCGGTGTACCTCAAATACATTCGATGTACCTCACACAAACACTAAATGTACCTCTCACACACTCAATATACCTCACATACACTTAATGTACCTCACATACATTCAGTGTACCTCACACACACTCAATGCTCCTCACACACACTTAATGTACCTCACACACACTCAAAGTACCTAACACACATTTTAATGTACCTCACAACCACTTAGTTCGCTCACCAACACTTAAAATGGCCAATTGTGTTACACATATATTAGAGGCGACTGAGCCAGTCTTACCTGTGTCCGTAGGCCTCAATTTCTCTCAGTAGTTTTAACTTTAGGGGCACTGTTTCGTAATCACGCCTGATAAACGGTTTCAACAGTCTGAAAGTAACATAATAGTTTTAACAATCTATAGGTACCATCTTAAAAGTAGGCAGTTCCTGGTTTTTCACTTATTAATTAATACAAGGTTCTTAAGATTATACTAACTATGTTGAAGGTATACTGCCCACTAAGTTGTGTTTGGTAAGCCCGTAACAACGCTTGCAATTTGGAAGGATACGGCCATGTTGGGCTGAGTTAACCGCAATACTCGAAACACAACAATGCCCATTCTCCCATATTCAATGCGGCAGACTTCCTGTTACAAATTACTACACCTGCTAATTACAGGTATAGAAATTGATTGGTTCCCTTTTAAAGTTTCAATGATATATATGTAATACTATGAAATTTAAAGAATCAAAAAGTAACATCACACACTTACAGTAACATGAAAGTAACACTATGAAGTCTCAACAAAATGAAAGTAACATTGTAACGTTTCAACAATATAAAATGATAACAATAAAAAGTTTCAACAATTTAAGAAAACAAATATGACAATTCAATAAGGGGGTGTGTGTACTGTAGAGGGTGGCGTGATAACATACAGGGTTAGAACTACCGACTAGGCCACTAGTCCAGGGTCAAGATTATTGAGGACTAACAAAACCACAGACAACTAGTCCGTCTGTCTACCAAACTAGCAGGATGGGTGGTGCCACCTACTGTACAATAAACAAAACATTCTTTGGAGTCAACAGTAAAAGTTTGAAAACGCTCGCTGTAGTTATTGAAGCACATAGCAAGCTGAAACTGGTGGTTTGAATCTACTCAGTAAATGCTGGTGGATATTCTACTCTGTAACTGCTGGTTGATATCCTACTCGGTAACTGCTGGTTGATATCCTATTCAGTAACTGCTGGTTTATATCCTACTCAGTAACTGCTGGTTGATATCCTACTCAGTAGCTGCTGGTTGATATCCTACTCAGTAACTGCTGGTTGATATCCTATTCAGTAACTGATGGTTGATATCCTATTCAGTAACTGCTGGTTGATATCCTACTCAGTAGCTGCTGGTTGATATCCTACTCAGTAACTGCTGGTTGATATCCTATTCAGTAACTGCTGGTTTATATCCTACTCAGTAACTGCTGGTTGATATCCTACTTAGTAACTGCTGGTTGATATCCTACTCAGTAACTTCTAGTTGGTATTATACTCGGTGACTGCTGGTTGGTATCCTACTGGGTGACTGTTGGTTGATATCCTATTCAGTAACTGCTGGTTGGTATTCTACTCGGTGACTGCTGGTTTGTATTCTACTCTGTGACTGCTGGTTGGTATTCTACTCTGTGACTGCTGGTTGGTATTCTACTCTGTGACTGCTGGTTTGTATTCTACTCGGTGACTGCTGGTTGGTATTCTACTCTGTGACTGCTGGTTGGTATTCTACTCTGTGACTGCTGGTTGGTATTCTACTCTGTGACTGCTGGTTGGTATTCTACTCTGTGACTGCTGGTTGGTATTCTACTCTGTGACTGCTGGTTGGTATTCTACTCTGTGACTGCTGGTTGGTATTCTACTCTGTGACTGCTGGTTGATATCCTATTCAGTAACTGCTGGTTGGTATTCTACTCTGTGACTGCTGGTTGGTATTCTACTCTGTGACTGCTGGTTGGTATTCTACTCTGTGACTGCTGGTTGGTATTCTACTCTGTGACTGCTGGTTGGTATTCTACTCTGTGACTGCTGGTTGGTATTCTACTCTGTGACTGCTGGTTGGTATTCTACTCTGTGACTGCTGGTTGGTATTCTACTCTGTGACTGCTGGTTGGTATTCTACTGTGACTGCTGGTTGGTATTCTACTCGGTGACTGCTGGTTGGTATTCTACTGTGACTGCTGGTTGGTATTCTACTCGGTGACTGCTGGTTGATATCCTATTCAGTAACTGCTGGTTGGTATTCTACTCGGTGACTGCTGGTTGGTATTCTACTCTGTGACTGCTGGTTGATATCCTATTCAGTAACTGCTGGTTGGTATTCTACTCTGTGACTGCTGGTTGGTATTCTACTCTGTGGCTGCTGGTTGATATCCTATTCAGTAACTGCTGGTTGGTATTCTACTCTGTGACTGCTGGTTGGTATTCTACTCTGTGACTGCTGGTTGGTATTCTACTCGGTGACTGCTGGTTGATATCCTATTCAGTAACTGCTGGTTGGTATTCTACTCGGTGACTGCTGGTTGGTATTCTACTCTGTGACTGCTGGTTGATATCCTATTCAGTAACTGCTGGTTGGTATTCTACTCTGTGACTGCTGGTTGGTATTCTACTCTGTGACTGCTGGTTGGTATTCTACTCTGTGACTGCTGGTTGGTATTCTACTCTGTGACTGCTGGTTTGTATTCTACTCGGTGACTGCTGGTTGGTATTCTACTCTGCGACTGCTGGTTGGTATTCTACTCTGCGACTGCTGGTTGGTATTCTACTCTGTGACTGCTGGTTGGTATTCTACTCTGTGACTGCTGGTTGGTATTCTACTCGGTGACTGCTGGTTGATATCATACTCAGTAACTGCTGGTTGGTATTCTACTCTGTGACTGCTGGTTGGTATTCTACTCTGTGACTGCTGGTTGGTATTCTACTCTGTGACTGCTGGTTGGTATTCTACTCTGTGACTGCTGGTTGGTATTCTACTCTGTGACTGCTGGTTGGTATTCTACTCTGTGACTGCTGGTTGGTATTCTACTCTGCGACTGCTGGTTGGTATTCTACTCTGCGACTGCTGGTTGGTATTCTACTCTGTGACTGCTGGTTGGTATTCTACTCTGTGACTGCTGGTTGGTATTCTACTCTGTGACTGCTGGTTGATATCATACTCAGTAACTGCTGGTTGGTATTCTACTCTGTGACTGCTGGTTGGTATTCTACTCTGTGACTGCTGGTTGGTATTCTACTCTGTGACTGCTGGTTGGTATTCTACTCTGTGACTGCTGGTTGATATCCTATTCAGTAACTGCTGGTTGGTATTCTACTATGTGACTGCTGGTTGGTATTCTACTCTGTGACTGCTGGTTGGTATTCTACTCTGTGACTGCTGGTTGGTATTCTACTCTGTGACTGCTGGTTGGTATTCTACTCTGTGACTGCTGGTTGGTATTCTACTCTGTGACTGCTGGTTGGTATTCTACTCTGTGACTGCTGGTTGGTATTCTACTCTGTGACTGCTGGTTGATATCAGTAACTGCTGGTTGGTATTCTACTCTGTGACTGCTGGTTGGTATTCTACTCGGTGACTGCTGGTTGATATCCTATTCAGTAACTGCTGGTTGGTATTCTACTCTGTGACTGCTGGTTGGTATTCTACTCTGTGACTGCTGGTTGGTATTCTACTCGGTGACTGCTGGTTGATATCCTATTCAGTAACTGCTGGTTGGTATTCTACTCGGTGACTGCTGGTTGGTATTCTACTCTGTGACTGCTGGTTGATATCCTATTCAGTAACTGCTGGTTGGTATTCTACTCTGTGACTGCTGGTTGGTATTCTACTCTGTGGCTGCTGGTTGATATCCTATTCAGTAACTGCTGGTTGGTATTCTACTCTGTGACTGCTGGTTGGTATTCTACTCTGTGACTGCTGGTTGGTATTCTACTCGGTGACTGCTGGTTGATATCCTATTCAGTAACTGCTGGTTGGTATTCTACTCTGTGACTGCTGGTTGGTATTCTACTCTGTGACTGCTGGTTGATATCCTATTCAGTAACTGCTGGTTGGTATTCTACTCTGTGACTGCTGGTTGGTATTCTACCCTGTGACTGCTGGTTGGTATTCTACTCTGTGACTGCTGGTTGGTATTCTACTCTGTGACTGCTGGTTGGTATTCTACTCTGTGACTGCTGGTTGATATCCTATTCAGTAACTGCTGGTTGGTATTCTACTCTGTGACTGCTGGTTGGTATTCTACTCGGTGACTGCTGGTTGATATCCTATTCAGTAACTGCTGGTTGGTATTCTACTCTGTGACTGCTGGTTGGTATTCTACTCGGTGACTGCTGGTTGATATTCTGAGCAATTTACTTTCCACAGATATTTCAGGTAAGCAATTTACAACTCCTCGTTTTTTAAACAAGGGACGAAACCTGGAGGATTAATGAGAACATCTCGTTGACATTTTCAAATACAACTTAATAATGTGATGAACAGACTTCCCCAATTCATGCTAAAACATGGTATTTCCATTTTATGTTGATTTGGATTTCTTCTTAAGTTTAACTATTCTACATGTGCCAGCAACATGCATCTATATTTGACTATTGTTATACCTCGGTAAAGTAGGTAGACATTTGTATAGGTTTTGATAATTTTTGGAACTAGTAAAACTCTTGGTTGAAAAATAAATTGTTGTCGTTACTAAAGTTGGTGTCTACTAAACAATATGCTGATGTTCTATTTGTGACAGAATACCTGGCAGTGTAGGGACTGCGGACACACTCGAGCTGGTCGTCTTCGAAGCCAACGAGGCGGCTGCGAAAGGGAATGTAGTGGTCTGGGCGACTCCATGGCTCACGCAACATCTACAAGGGACAACAACTATGGTTATGGGTGCTATGTGTAAACAGCTATATGGGATGTTATGTGTAGCTATAAGGGGTGCTATGTATAGACAGATATGTGGGGGTGCTATGTGTAAACAGCTACACGGGTGTTATGTGTAGCTATAAGGGGTGCTATGTGTAGACAGCTATAAGTGGGTGCTATGTGTAGACAGCTATAAGTGGGTGCTACGTGTAGACAGCTATAAGTGGGTGCTATGTGTAGACAGCTATAAGAGGGTGCTATGTGTAGACAGCTATGTAGGGGTGCTATGTGTAGACAACTATAAGTGGGTGCTATGTGTAGACAGCTATGTGGGGGTGTTATATCTAGACAGCTATGTGGGGGTGCTATGTGTAGACAGCTATCTATGGTTGTTATGTGTAGACAGCTTAAAGGGGGTGCTATGTAGATAGCTATGTGTGGATAACTATATGTTTAGGATTGTTATGGGATTGCAATATGTGCTGCAAGGGGATATCCATAAGGGGATAGCTATATGGTGATTTCTATGGGTTATGATTGTGCTATGCTACACGTGAATAGCTAAGTGTGAATATCTGTGAGGATAGCAATATGTGAATAGCTGAGGGGGTAGCTATCCCTGTAGCTCATCACTTATTTACTAAATACAGCTGTATTAGGCAGAATTTGTTTCTGTTGTATACAAAATAGTTTATTTCTGCAAATCTTTTGTTTTAACGAAGCAGATACTTTACAAGTTGTCGTATTACATGTCACATGTGTGGTACGTGTATCTTGTGTCACACTGAACTACCTGGAATCTGTGAAGTGTCTTTGTGCTCCTACCTGGAACCTGTCAAGTGTCTTTGTGCTCCTACCTGGAACCTGTCAAGTATCTTTGTGCTCCTACCTGGAACCTGTCAAGTGTATTTGTGCTCCTACCTCGAATATGTCAAGTGTATTTGTGCTCCTACCTGGAATCTGTCATGTGTGTTTGTGCTCCTACCTGGAACCTGTTAGGTGTATTTGTGCTCCTACCTGGAACCTGTCAAGTGTCTTTGTGCTCCTACCTGAAACCTGTCAAGTGTCTTTGTGCTCCTACTTGTTACCTGTTAAGTGTATTTGTGCTCCTACCTGGAACCTGTTATGTGTCTTTGTGCTCCTACCTGAAACCTGTCAAGTGTCTTTGTGCTCCTACCTGGAACCTGTCAAGTGTCTTTGTGCTCCTACCTGGAACCTGTCAAGGACGCGTGATCCGGCCATCTGGTTCCAACGACTTCTGTCGGACGAACTGATGAGTCCTTCAAATACCTGTGACAGACACATTTGACTGATTCTTAGCTGACAGGTTGCGACTTATGTGATGTCACTCTGATTGATGGCCTAGCTGACGGGTTGTGACTTGTGTTATGTTACTTTGACTGATGGCCTAGGTGACAGGTTGTGACTTGTGTGATGTCACTCTGATTGATGGCCTAGCTGACGGGTTGTGACTTGTGTTATGTTACTTTGACTGATGGCCTAGCTGACAGGTTGTGACTCGTGTGATGTCACTCTGATTGATGGCCTAGCTGACGGGTTGTGACTTGTGTGATGTTACTTTGACTGATGGCCTAGCTGACGGGTTGTGACTTGTGTGATGTTACTTTGACTGATGGCCTAGCTGACGGGTTGTGACTTGTGTGATGTTACTTTGACTGATGGCCTAGCTGACGGGTTGTGACTTGTGTGATGTTACTTTGACTGATGGCCTAACTGACAGTTTGTGACTTGTGGGATGTTACTTTGACTGATGACTTAACTGAAGGGTTGTGACTTGTGTGATGTTACTTTGACTGATGGCCTAGCTGATGGGCTGTGACTTGTGTCATGTTACTTTGACTGATGGCCTAGCTGACAGGTTGTGACTTGTGTGATGTTACTTTGACTGATGGCCTAGCTGACGAGTTGTGACTTGTGTGATGTTACTTTGACTGATGGCCTAGCTGATGGGCTGTGACTTGTGTCATGTTACTTTGACTGATGGCCTAGCTGACGGGTTGTGACTTGTGTGATGTTACTTTGACTGATGGCCTAGCTGACGAGTTGTGACTTGTGTGATGTTACATTGACTGATGTGATATACCTCAGCACTCAGGCTACAGGACCAATGTTCTATATCTCGGGACCAATGTGTGGAATTGACATAATGACAGCACAATAAGAAATCGAAGCTTCTATAATGCTGCATGTGATAAAAAATAACCAAGATAGTGATACTGTCATGTGTCATTTAGTGGATTAGGTGACAAGAGGACACATATACAATGGTCACCTTTGGGATTGGACAAAAGTGACCTGAATATCAAGGTAACCGTAGTACCGGGATTAATATCCTATACTTTACTGTATGTGAAAATAATTTTGGACTTTCCTAGGATGACCTTAATTGTTAGGTGGCTGTATTACCGGGGTGACCGTAAAGCAAGGTTCTACTGTACTAACACTGACCATTCCCAGGTGATGCTGATGATCCTCGGACTGGTCATTTGTTGGTGCGATCAGTCGGCTCATCATTCGGTCAAGATCAAAAGTTGCCAAACCCTGCTCTCTTTTCTTCTGAAAAGACAACATTCAGAACACAAGTCAATACGTAGCCCAAAATGCCTTTCGTCAATGAATTAGATATACTGTGAATTGCCACTAAAATGTTATAATGTAAATATTTACCTGGACTTTACAGTGATTAACTTGGTAAGTTAAATAGACACTCACCTGTTGTCTCACTCATTATAGAGTGTGAAGGCTGAAGCATGCACTGAACTGGAACGAAAAGTTAATACAACTCGGAATCAATTTATTTGACCTACATGTATAAAACATACATAATGAATAATTCAAGTAATAAGTAAAGTCAGGAGACTCCCATTAAGATATAAAATATTAAGATATAAAATATTAAGATATAAAATATTAAGATATAAAATATCGGTAGCACAGGAGTCACCCCCACACTATCCAATCAAAGATCAATGCTAGATTTGCAGTTTGCAACATTTTGTACATAAGTAACTACACTAATTTAAACATAACTACGTGGTGTTACAACTGCACCTCTTAGGAACACAAACGTATATAAAATTGTGGAGTTTGAAATACCTATCAACATGTTTAACAAGTTTTTTGTTTTCAATTGCAGTGACGCAGGCACTGTACCAAGGCTGTGGCAGTGAAATACAATGTGGAATTGGTGGGAACACTGACGGATGAAGGTCGTGGTGAATTCTTGGTGCAGAAAAAGTAAAAAACAAGTGGAAATATTGATTGATAAGTTTTATTCTTACTTAATTGATTGTATTTAAATTTGGTCACTACCGGCAATGTTAGCGTTCGTGATAGGATAGATAGTCAGCTCAGCTGTGTAATTAAAATCTGTAACATCAAGTGTGCTGTAGTACACTGGAAACAGTCTTTACAAAGACTAAGTTAGTTAAGTTATTAAATAAATTCTGATAGGGATATGGCGCCTTGCAAGCGGCAAATCAAGGCAAAGCGACACTTGGTGTGTGATCACTGCCACAGCTGGGTAGATTTTGAATTGTCCGGCTGTGGGAAGTCATGGGCAGAAACCAAGGAGGAGGGATTCACCTTTCAGTGCATGGGGTGTTGGAAGGTGAAGTGTCTGCAGAAGGAGATAGTTAGGTTGACAGATATTGTGAAGTGGATGGAGATGAAAAGATGATTGGGGAGAAAGTGACCATAGGGAAGGAAAATGGGATGGGAGAGGAGAGAACAAAATATGACGGGTTGTTGTTGGGAGGAAAGATGAAGTGAGAAAAGGAAGTGAGAGCAAAAGTGATAGAAGAGAAGTCGATAAAAGGGACGACGACAGGAGGAAAGGTGACAAGAGAAAATGCGACAATGAATGGAACGGAAGAGAATGTGACAGAAGAAAAGATGACAGGGGGAAAGACAATAACTAGACAGATGCAAACCGAAGAAGGAGCTACTCTAAGGCAGTTATTGAGGGGGCTATGAGGAAAGAGAGGGTGTTCATGGGCAACTCTATTCTGAGACAGATAAGTCACTAGGCGAGGGGGAGGACGTCGTTGTTTGTCTACCGGGGGCTAGGATAGAACATGTGACTGAAAGAGTAGAGAAGGTATTGGGGCATGGCAAGGGGGGTCTATACTAATATATGCAGGGACAAATAATGCTGACAGGGAGGGAACAACTGGGATAGTACAGAAGTACAGACAGTTAGTGAGGAAGTTAAAGAAGACAAGAGTTGAACAGAATTTTGCCAGTAATGGGATGATCAGGGGCAACGTATAGAAACTGCAAGAGGATGGCGATCAACACACTAGTTGAGCAGATGTGTGAAGAAGAGGGGGTGGGGTTCACAGATTTATGGGGGAACTTTGTTGGGAAGGAAGATATGTACATGAGAGATGGCCTCCATCTAAGTGGAAAGGATGCAGCAGTATTCTCAGAGAACCTGCTTCGATCTGTTGACAGTGGGACAGATTGCATCTATTTAAACTAGATTTGCAGGGGGGATTCACAGAGAATACTGAAACTGGAGGCATAGATAAAGACAGCACAAATAAATCAGCAAAGAACAGTCTGGAAAACTGTTCTGAAGCTGGATATAAATATTTGTTTAAATGAACTAAACATTATGGTAGAAGATATTGACCCTTATATAATAGGTATAACCGAATCATGGGCCGCCACTGATATATCAGACGCTGAATTGGGACTGACAGGATATGTAATGTTTAGGAAAGATAGAATAGGACGAAGGGGAGATGGAGTTATTTTATATATGAAAGAATCTATCCAGGCTAATGAAATAAAATTAGAAAGAGAAGCAGATTGCGAAGAAGCTATTTGGTGAACATAGTTACAGGAAACTCAACATTAACGGTTGGGTTAGTTTATCGAAGTCCAAACATAAGTGTAGAAGAGAATTAAAAAGTACAAAATGCTATAAGGGAAGTGAGCAAATGGGACTGTATTATTATGGGGGATTTTAACCAACCAGGGGTGAGAATGTGTTAGACATAATTTTGTCCTCACAGAATGAATTAGTTGACAATATCAATATATGTGAGCCACTGGGGAGTAGTGATCACAACCAGATACATTTTACCATCAAAGTAAAATCAGAAAGGAATAGTAAAAAGCAATACAGGAGAAATTTCCACAAAGGAAGATTTAACAAGATTTAACAAGATTGCCATCCAGAGAATTAACTCTAGATGGCAGGTGGACAAGGATGCCCTTTGGCTTATCGAGAGTCCAACCCTTTTATCTACATATATCCAGCTCTTCTGAGGTATGTGTCGATTTTATTTTTAAACATATTCACACATAGTAGCACCCACACAATCATCAGATAATCTGTTCCATTCATTCACAGTCCTTTGTTAAAATTAGAACTTTCTTACGTCTAATCTACACTGCTCCTTTACTAATGTAACTTCATGTCCTCTAGTCTTTCTATCTTTCTTAACTGAAAAAAACATTTCTAGTTTTTCATAATTAAGATCCCTCAGTTTGGGTATCATTTTAGTCACTCTCCTCTGTACTCTTTCTAGCATATCTATATCCTTCTTGCGGTATGGCCTCCACGCTTGTATACAATATTCTAAATGAGGCCTAACTATTGTTTTGTACAGCGGTATTATTAGTTATTTTTCTTTATATGCTATATTTCACCTAATCAATCCAAGGATTTGATTTCCTTTTGAAGCTGCAATTCCACACTGCTCTGAAACCTTCATGTCAGCATTAATTGTCAGTCCTAAGTCGTTTTCTTTTACAGTAGTACTTAGTACAGTTCCCCCCATTGTATATTCTACATATTCGTTCCCATGTCCTGTGTGAAGGCATTTACATTTGTCAAAATTGAACAACATTTGCCACTTTTCAGACCATTTGATCAACTTGTCAAGATCATCTTGTAAATGCTGTCTATCTCCATCACTTTTAATCCTTCTAAACACTTTTGTATCATCTGCAAATTTCAACACCTTGCTAGCTATATCATCGTCCAAATCGTTTATATATATTAAGAATAATATAGGTCCCAGTACTGATCCCTGTGGAACCCCACTCAAAACTGATTTCCAGTTTGAAGCCTCCCCATCAACAACTACCCGTTGTCTTCTGTCAATCAGCCATTTTTCTAACCAGTTAATTATACCATTTCCTATGCCATGGGCCTTTAGTTTAAGCAGTAATCTTTGATGTGGCACTTTGTCGAAAGCTTTTTGAAAATCTAAGTAGATGATATCTACTAGTGATCCATCATCTACCCACTTAGTGATATCTTCCAAAAAACATAACATATTTGTTAAGCATGACCTCGCTTTTAGAAACCCATGTTGAGATGGGTTTATCAAGTTATGTTTAACAAGAAAATCCACCATGTGATCTTTAATTAGTCTTTCTAATAATTTACAAATCACCGATGTTAAACTAACTGGTCTATAATTATTTGACTTGTTTCTCGAACCTTTTTTAAATAACAGTATAATGTTTGCTTCTTTCCATTCTAAAGGAACCACTCCCTCTTCTAATGACAAGTTGAAAACTGTTGCAAGCGCCCTGCTAATTTGTTCTACAATTTCCAATAGTAGTTTGGGTGGAATACCATCCACTCCAGGTGATTTATTATCCTTCATAGCCCTAATTTTTTAGCTACCATTTCTGGGGTTACAATTAACTGTCTTAAATAGTCTGAATCTGCCCCCTTGAACATAGCCTCTGGTACTGGCAGTGAACTAGTGTCTTCTCTGGTAAACACTGAACTAAAATACTCATTCAGGTCTTCTGCCATTAAGAATCCTTCTGATATTATATTTCCTGCACTATCTTCTAGAGGACCGACCTTATCCTGAACTTTCTGTTTGCTTCGAACATACGCATAAAAACTCTTGCTGTCATGTTTTATATTACAAGCTAATTTATGTTCATAGCTTCTCTTTGAATTTGTAATTTCAGCTGTAGCTTGGTTTAGTGCTTCTTTATAAATGTTGTAGTCTTCGTCATTTCCAGTACGTCTATATGACTTCCACATCATTTGTTTATACTTAATTTTTCTAATGGCTTCTTTCGATAAGTGTTTCTTTTTTTACCGTTTCCCTTGTTTTTTTAAGGGAACAAATTTGACGATGATGCATTAAATTTCTCTCTAAGATATTCCAGCATTCTGTTGCTGTCTTATTATTCAGTGTGTTATTCCATTCTATCTTTGCTAAATATTTCCTTATGTCCTTACATTTTCCTTTGTGGACATTTCTCCTGTACTGCTTTTTACTATTCCTTTCTAATTTTACTTTGATGATAAAATGTATCTGGTTGTGATCACTATACCCCAGTGGCTCACATATCCTGACATTGTGAACTAATTCATTCTGTGAGGACAAAACTATGTCTAACACATTCTCTCCCCTGGTTGGTTCTAGCACATGTTGAGAAAGGAAACTATCTTGTACTAAAACTAAAAACTTGTGGTCCTCACTACCCATACTCTGTAGAGATTTCCATTTTATATGCCCATGGTTAAAATCCCCCATAATAACACAGTCCCTTTTGCTTACTTCCCTTATAGCGTTTTGTATTTTTTCATTCTCTTCTATGCTTATGTTTGGACTTCGATAAACTAACCCAACTGGAATAATAAACTGAAGAATAAAGAAGCAACAGAATGCTGGAATATTTTAGAGTGAAATTGATTGCATCGTCGATATATATGTACCCTTGAAAAAACAAGGGAAACAGTCCAAAAAGAACCACTTATCGAAGGAAACCATTACATAAATTAAATACACACAAACGATGTGGAAGTCATATAGACGTACTGGAAATAACGAAGACTACAACATTTATAAAGAAGCACTTAACCAAGTTACAGCTGAAATTATAAATTCAAAGAGAAGCTATGAACATAAATTAGCTTGTAATATAAATCATGACAGCAAGAATTTATATGCATATGTTCGAAGCAAACAGAAAGTTCAGGATAAGGTCGGTCCTCTAGAAGATAGTGCTGGAAATATAATATCAGAAGGATTCTTAATGGCAGAAGACCTAAATTAGTATTTTAGTCCATTATTTACCAGAGAAGACACTAGTTCACTGCCAGTACCAGAGGCTAAGTTTAAGGGGGCAGAATCAGACTATTTAAGACAGTTAATTGTAACCCCAGAAATGGTAGCTAATAAAATTAGGGCTATGAAGGATAATAAATCACCTGGAGTGGATGGTATTCCACCCACACTACTTTTGGAAATTGTAGAACAAATTAGCATACCGCTTGCAACAGTTTTCAACTTGTCATTAGAAGAGGGAGTGGTTCCTTTAATAAAAATTAGCTTGTAATATAAAACATGACAGCAAAAGTTTTTATGCATATGTTCGAAGCAAACAGAAAGTTCAGGATAAGGTCGTCCTCTAGAAAATAGTGCTGGAACTATAATATCAGAGGGATTCTTAATGGCAGAAGACCTGAATGAGTATTTTAGTTAAGTATTTATCACGGAAGATATTAGTTCACTGCCAGTACCAGAGGCTAAGTTCAAGGGGGCAGATTCAGACTACTTAGGACAGTTAATTGTAACCCCGGAAATGGTAGCTAAGAAAATAATGGCTATGAAGGATAATAAATCACCTGGAGTGGATGGGATTCTGCCCAAACAAGTATTATTGGAAATTGTAGAACAAATTAGCATACCGCTTGCAACAGTTTGCACTTTTTTATTAGAAGAGGGAGTGGTTTCTGTAGAATGGAAAGAAGCAAACATTATACCATTATTTAAGAAATGGGACAAGTGGCCCTGAATTCCTTAGGACTAATACGTCTATATGTGACCCTGGCTGACCAAATGAGTGATAAGTCAGAAAAATTGTAACATTGTTTTCTTACATCCTTATAAAGGTTTGGTAGGGTGCTTTACATGGTTTCAAAAATTATATGACTGCTACAAAAATTGGCGAAGTTATGGAGCATTGAACATGGTAGGGATCAAAAAGTGAAAATGAAGAAAATGGCTGTTGAAATTTTACATTATATATGCAAATGGATTGCATGGAAATATTACATGCACAACATTCAAATGTGTCACACAGTGTGTAATATGTATGTTATGTTGCAATGATACAATGGAAGTACAAATGTGCTGCTACAAAGACTTACCAAGTTATGCCAGATTATGTCTTCATGTGTCAAACTAAGAGGACAGATTATTTAAGCGGAGGAGGTAGACTTACTGTTTGACACAGTTTAAAACCTACAGGCAACTGTCCAGTTTAATAGGGGTCTAGTGGCTTAATACTGTCTGTTGAAACAAGCTACTGCCAGTGACCAATTACAGATTAGTCACAGTTTCCATCAAACAATAGCAGGCAGAGAATCTTAGCTCCACAGCTGGGTGTAATCCACAACAAGTGATAAATATATGATACACTGGAAGTACAAAGGTGCTGCTACAAAAATGTATAAAGTTATGCCAGATTATATCTTTATGTATAAAATTAAGAGGACAGATTATCTGTGAGTAAAAGGTAGTCTAAAGAAAATAAACACAACTTGCAATTATAGAAAATCAATAGTTTTGAAGATACAGTTTAAAAGTGTTAGGCAACTGTTCAGTCTAACAGGAGACAAGACACCACAGTCACACCATTTTATAATAATTAAATGAACATCAAAATAAACACAACTTGCAATTATAGAAAATCAATAGTTTTGAAGATACAGTTTAAAAGTGTTAGGCAACTGTTCAGTCTAACAGGGATCAAGTGTGTCTACTCTGCCTGGGTGCTGTGACCAATGAAAGATTAGTCAAGGTCTCAATGGACTAGGCTGTAGAGATTTGTCACAGCTGTTGACTTTGTGGCACAATACACAACGTCTACTGTTGGGGGTGGTCTCAAGGGCTCTTCTCAAAACCACATCACTAGATAATGTAAAACTTTTGCACTTTTGGGGCCCCTCAGGTGCCCTTAGAATGATTCAATCAAATACAGATTTCTTGTATATAGTGGCAGCACCCTAAGATACATCTATGCAAAATTAGAAAAAAAGTTGCTGAACAGTTTTTGAAAAAGTAGGCAAAATGTTACATTTTCACCAGTTTTGGGGTCCTTGGAGGCCCTAGGGAGCCCTTAAAATGATTCAATCAAATACAGATTTCTCGTGCATAGTGGCAGTGCCCTAAGATATGTCTATGCAAAATTAGAGAAAAAGTTGCTGAACGGTTTCTAAGATACGGCAGCTAACGGCGGACGCAGAGTGATGGCAATAGTCCCTTGGACCTTCGGCCAAAGGACTAAAAAGGTTCAAGAAACAAGTCAGAGAACTATAGACCAGTGTGTTTAACATCAATGATTTGCAAATTGTTAGAAAGACTAATTAAAGAGTAACACAAGGTGGATTTTCTTGTTAAACATAACTTGATAAACCCATCTCAATACGGGTTTCTAAAAGCGAGGTCATGCTTAACAAATATGTTATGTTTTTTGAAAGATATCACTAAATGGGTAGATGAGGGATCACCAGTAGATATCATCTACTTAGATTTTCAAAAAGCTTTCGACAAAGTGCCACATCAAAGATTATTGCTTAAACTAAAGGCCCATGGCATAGGAAGTGGTATAATTAACTGGATAGAATAATGGCTGATTGACAGAAGACAACGGGTAGTTGTTGATAGGGAGGCTTCAAACTGGAAATCAGTTTTGAGTGGGGTACCACAGGGATTAGTACTAGAACCTATATTATGATGATCTTGACAGGTTGATCAAATGATCTGAAAAGTAGCAAATGCTGTTAAATTTTGGGAAATGTCAATGCCTTAACACAGGACATGGGAATGAAGATTTATAATATACAATGGGGGGTACTGTACTAAGTACTACTGTAAAAGAAAAGGACTTAGGGTTAACCATTAGTGCTGATATGAAGGTTTCAGAGCAGTGCGGAATTGCAGCTTCAAGGGGAAATCAAATCCTTGGATTAATTAGGTGAAATATAGCGTATAAGGAACTAATAATACCGCTGTACAAAACAATAGTTAGGCCTCATTTAGAATATTGTATACAAGCGTGGAGGCCATATCGCAAGAAGGACATAGAATGCTAGAAAGAGTACAGAGGAAAGCAACTAAAATTATACAAAAACTGAGGTATCTTAGTTATGAAATATGCCTAAAAGAATGTGGTTTAACAACACTAGAGACCAGGAGATTGAGAGGAGATCAAATAGTGTTTAAAATATTGAATGGTTATGAAAATATTGATAGAAATATTTTCTTCTCAGTTAAGAAAGATAGAAGGACTAGAGGAAATGAAGTTACATTAGCAAAGGAGCAGTGTAGATTAGATATAAGAAAGTTCTCAATTTCACAAAGGACTGTAAATGAATGGAACAGATTATCTGCTGATTGTGTGGGTGCTAGTAGCGTGAATGTGTTTAAAAATAAAATTGACACATACCTCAGAAGGACGGGATACACGTAGATAAAAGGGTTGGACTCTCGATAAGCCAAAGGGCTTCCTTATCCACGTGCCATCTAGAGTTAATTCTCTGGGTGGCAATCTTGTTAACTGGACTCCTGCAGCTTAGTATTAGGTCTGTGTATTTTCTTTGTTAGCTGTCAATGTTCTAAATATCATATATGGCCATAAGCAATAATTGAAAGACTTTCATTTATTCTGTAATGGAGTCGAACAAAGAACCTCTTGATGAGATGAGCTAATGGTATTTTGCTAAACATCGATGCAAAATTTGGAGTTGACACAAATTCTGATGTTTGTGTTTGGCTTTGGCAATTAATTAGGTCTGCTAATGGTCTGTTACGTTGTACCACTGTGGTGTCATGGTTGACACACACTTCAGTATGTTGTACCACTGAGGTGTCATGGTTGACACACACTTCATTATGTTGTACCACTGAGGTGTCATGGTTGACACACACTTCATTATGTTGTACCACTGTGGTGTCATGGTTGATACACACTTCATTATGTTGTACCACTGTGGTGTCATGGTTGACACACAGTTCATTATGTTGTACCACTGTGGTGTCATGGTTGATACACAGTTCATTATGTTATACCACTGTGGTGTCATGGTTGACACACACTTCAGTATGTTGTACCACTGTGGTGTCATAGTTGATACACACTTCATTATGTTGTACCACTGAGGTGTCATGGTTGACACACAGTTCATTATGTTGTACCACTGTGGTGTCATGGTTGATACACAGTTCATTATGTTATACCACTGTGGTGTCATGGTTGACACACACTTCAGTATGTTGTACCACTGTGGTGTCATAGTTGATACACACTTCATTATGTTGTACCACTGAGGTGTCATGGTTGACACACAGTTCATTATGTTGTACCACTGTGGTGTCATGGTTGATACACACTTCAGTATGTTGTACCACTGTGGTGTCATGGTTGACACACAGTTCATTATGTTGTACCACTGTGGTGTCATGGTTGACACACACTTCATTATGTTGTACCACTGTGGTGTCATGGTTGACACACACTTCATTATGTTGTACCACTGTGGTGTCATGGTTGACACACACTTCATTACGTTGTACCACTGTGGTGTCATGGTTGATACACACTTCATTATGTTGTACCACTGTGGTGTCATGGTTGACACACACTTCATTATGTTGTACCACTGTGGTGTCATGGTTGACACACAGTTCATTATGTTGTACCACTGTGGTGTCATGGTTGATACACACTTCATTATGTTGTACCACTGTGGTGTCATGGTTGACACACAATTCAGTATGTTGTACCACTGTGGTGTCATGGTTGGCACACAGTTCATTATGTTGTACCACTGAGGTGTCATGGTTGACACACAGTTCATTATGTTGTACCACTGTGGTGTCATGGTTGATACACACTTCATTATGTTGTACCACTGTGGTGTCATGGTTGATACACACTTCATTATGTTGTACCACTGTGGTGTCATGGTTGACACACAGTTCATTATGTTGTACCACTGTGGTGTCATGGTTGATACACACTTCATTATGTTGTACCACTGTGGTGTCATGGTTGACACACACTTCATTATGTTGTACCACTGTGGTGTCATGGTTGACACACAGTTCATTATGTTGTACCACTGTGGTGTCATGGTTGATACACACTTCATTATGTTGTACCACTGTGGTGTCATGGTTGACACACACTTCAGTATGTTGTACCACTGTGGTGTCATGGTTGACACACACTTCATTATGTTGTACCACTGAGGTGTCATGGTTGACACACAGTTCATTATGTTGTACCACTGTGGTGTCATGGTTGACACACACTTCATTATGTTGTACCACTGTGGTGTCATGGTTGACACACACTTCAGTATGTTGTACCACTGCAGTGTCATGGTTGACACACACTTCATTATGTTGTACCACTGTGGTGTCATGGTTGATACACACTTCATTATGTTGTACCACTGAGGTGTCATGGTTGACACACACTTCATTATGTTGTACCACTGTGGTGTCATGGTTGACACACACTTCATTATGTTGTACCACTGTGGTGTCATGGTTGACACACACTTCAGTATGTTGTACCACTGTGGTGTCATGGTTGATACACACTTCATTATGTTGTACCACTGAGGTGTCATGGTTGACACACAGTTCATTATGTTGTACCACTGTGGTGTCATGGTTGACACACACTTCATTATGTTGTACCACTGTGGTGTCATGGTTGACACACACTTCATTATGTTGTACCACTGTGGTGTCATGGTTGACACACACTTCATTACGTTGTACCACTGTGGTGTCATGGTTGATACACACTTCATTATGTTGTACCACTGTGGTGTCATGGTTGACACACACTTCATTATGTTGTACCACTGTGGTGTCATGGTTGACACACAGTTCATTATGTTGTACCACTGTGGTGTCATGGTTGATACACACTTCATTATGTTGTACCACTGTGGTGTCATGGTTGACACACAATTCAGTATGTTGTACCACTGTGGTGTCATGGTTGGCACACAGTTCATTATGTTGTACCACTGAGGTGTCATGGTTGACACACAGTTCATTATGTTGTACCACTGTGGTGTCATGGTTGATACACACTTCATTATGTTGTACCACTGTGGTGTCATGGTTGATACACACTTCATTATGTTGTACCACTGTGGTGTCATGGTTGACACACAGTTCATTATGTTGTACCACTGTGGTGTCATGGTTGATACACACTTCATTATGTTGTACCACTGTGGTGTCATGGTTGACACACACTTCATTATGTTGTACCACTGTGGTGTCATGGTTGACACAGTTCGATATATTTTCCTGTGACATGGTTATTTTTACAGTTCATTATGTTGTACCACTGGTGTCATGGTTGACACACTTCGGTATGTTGTACCACTGTGGTGTCATGGTTGATGCACACCTTCATTTATGTTGTAACGCGCTGGTGTCATGGTTGACACACAGTTCATTATGTTATTGCCACTGTGGTGTCGCCAGTTTGACACGCAGTTCGTTATGTTATTACCTGTGGTGTCATGGTTGACACACACGCTTCATTATGTTGTACCACTGTGGTGTCATGGTTGACACACAGTTCGATATGTTATTACCACTGTGGTGTCATGGTTGATACACAGTTCATTATGTTATTACCACTGTGTGGTGTCGTGGGTTGATACACACTTCAGTATGTTGTACCACTGTGGTGTCATGGTTGATACACACTTCATTATGTTGTACCACTGTGGTGTCATGGTTGACACACAATTCAGTATGTTGTACCACTGTGGTGTCATGGTTGACACACAGTTCATTATGTTGTACCACTGTGGTGTCATGGTTGACACACACTTCATTATGTTGTACCACTGAGGTGTCATGGTTGACACACACTTCAGTATGTTGTACCACTGTGGTGTCATGGTTGACACACACTTCATTATGTTGTACCACTGTGGTGTCATGGTTGACACACAGTTCATTATGTTGTACCACTGAGGTGTCATGGTTGACACACACTTCATTATGTTGTACCACTGTGGTGTCATGGTTGACACACAATTCAGTATGTTGTACCACTGTGGTGCCATGGTTGATACACAGTTCATTATGTTGTACCACTGTGGTGTCATGGTTGACACACACTTCAGTATGTTGTACCACTGTGGTGTCATGGTTGATACACACTTCATTATGTTGTACCACTGAGGTGTCATGGTTGACACACAGTTCATTATGTTGTACCACTGTGGTGTCATGGTTGACACACAGTTCATTATGTTGTACCACTGTGGTGTCATGGTTGACACACACTTCATTATGTTGTACCACTGTGGTGTCATGGTTGACACACAGTTCATTATGTTGTACCACTGTGGTGTCATGGTTGACACACACTTCATTATGTTGTACCACTGTGGTGTCATGGTTGACACACACTTCAGTATGTTGTACCACTGTGGTGTCATGGTTGACACACACTTCATTATGTTGTACCACTGAGGTGTCATGGTTGACACACACTTCATTATGTTGTACCACTGTGGTGTCATGGTTGACACACACTTCATTATGTTGTACCACTGTGGTGTCATGGTTGACACACACTTCAGTATGTTGTACCACTGTGGTGTCATGGTTGACACACACTTCATTATGTTGTACCACTGTGGTGTCATGGTTGACACACAGTTCATTATGTTGTACCACTGTGGTGTCATGGTTGATACACACTTCATTATGTTGTACCACTGTGGTGTCATGGTTGACACACACTTCATTATGTTGTACCACTGTGGTGTCATGGTTGACACACAGTTCATTATGTTGTACCACTGTGGTGTCATGGTTGATACACACTTCATTATGTTGTACCACTGAGGTGTCATGGTTGACACACAGTTCATTATGTTGTACCACTGTGGTGTCATGGTTGACACACAGTTCATTATGTTGTACCACTGTGGTGTCATGGTTGACACACACTTCATTATGTTGTACCACTGTGGTGTCATGGTTGACACACACTTCATTATGTTGTACCACTGTGGTGTCATGGTTGACACACAGTTCATTATGTTGTACCACTGTGGTGTCATGGTTGATACACACTTCATTATGTTGTACTAATGTAACTCTAGTAAACCCTACCTGTCGAATCAACATCTTACGCCTCAGCCGCCAGACACGAGGATCTCCTTGAGTCAGGACTGTCAGCTTCCTCAACAACTCACGTTCCTCGTACAGACTCAGTGGTACATGCCTGGTCATAACAAACACAGTGTTAGACTTAGTGGTACATGCCTGGTCATAACAAACACAGTGTTAGACTTAGTGGTACATGCCTGGTCATAACAAACACAGTGTTAGACTTAGTGGTACATGCCTGGTCATAACAAACACAATGTTAGACTTAGTGGTACATGCCTGGTCATAACAAACACAGTGATAGACTTAGTGGTACATGCCTGGTCATAACAAACACAGTGTTATACTTAGTGGTACATGCCTGGTCATAACAAACACAGTGTTAGACTTAGTGGTGCATGCCTGGTCATAACAAACACAGTGTTAGACTTAGTGGTGCATGCCTGGTCATAACAAACACAGTGTTAGACTTAGTGGTGCATGCCTGGTCATAACAAGCACAGTGTTAGACTTAGTGGTACATGCCTGGTCATAACAAACACAGTGTTAGACTTAGTGGTACATGCCTGGTCATAACTGATACTGTAAGAACTAGTGATACATATGCCTGGCCACTACATTGTCAGAGATTTAACTATGGACATTACATTAAGGGAATAAAAACACCTATTGCTTGAATTCATATTATATTACATCTTGCTATCTATTTTCATGTCCACTAAGCCAAAAAAATTCAAAAATTCAATGAATTAGAAATTCCACATTTTATGCTGTGCAGCCGGACATTTTCAAACATGCATATTTTTGGCATGCTTTTCGGGATGCCGAGATGTGACGTCACACATGACCCATACTCGCATCAGGCCAACCCTTTCCATGCATTCAGAGTATGTTTACAAGGATAGCTTTTGGGTCGAAACGAGCGTCAAAATGAGTTATTGTACGATATTCCGATGTAATACAAACACTAGTCATCATAGAGGAACAAGCAGTTATCTTACGGTTTCACATGAATCGAATTTTATTCAAAACAATGAATGCGAATGGGTCTACAAGTCAACTAGGTTTTGCCGAGCTTGGGCTCGTTTTCTGAATAATTATATCGAATGCAACCAACGGGAGATAATCTACACCAATAAACATACATAACGAACATATTATATTGTATCCAGCCACAGAAAATAACATGTATAATCTCATAATATCACTAGAATATCGATATATGAAGGAGTTGTATGATTTATCATAACAACTTAAATCAGTCAATGAATTTCTGTTGGTGCCACTAGCTCAGTTGGTAGACGCGTTGGATTCTTGTTATTTATTTTACAATCAGGCGATACCGGTTCAATCCTGACACCAAACCATTGATGTTTTTAACACTTTTTTGTTTATGTTTTTTTCACGAAGTAATATAAACCAAATCATTTTGTATACAATGGGGGATATGGGGAATACAATAGAAATCTCTACAGAGTATGGGGAGTGAGGACCACAAGTTTTTAGTTTTAGTTCAAGATGCTTTCCTTTCTCAACATGTGCTAGAACCAACCAGGGGTGAGAATATGTTAGACATAGTTTTGTCCTCACAGAATGAATTAGTTGACAATGTCAAGATATGTGAGCCACTGGGGAGTAGTGATCACAACCAGATACATTTTATTATCAAAGTAAAATCAGAAAGGAGTAGTAAAAAGCAGTATAGGAGAAATTTCCACAAAGGAATGTATAAGGACATGAGGAAATATTTAGCAAAGATAGACTGGAATAACACGCTGAAAAATAAAACAGCAAGAGAATGCTGGAATATATTAAAGAGTGAAATTAATTGCATAGTTAATAAATTTGTACCCTTCAAAAAACAAGGGAATCAGTCCAAAAAGAAACACTTATCGAAAGAAGCCATTACAAAAATTAAGTATAAACAAATGATGTGGAAGTCATATAGATGTACTGGAAATGATGAAGACTACAACAGTTATAAGAAGCACTTAACCAAGCTACAGCTAAAATCAGTCGGTCCTCTAGAAGATAGTGCTGGAAATATAATATCAGAGGGATTCTTAATGGCAGAAGACCTGAATGAATACTTTAGTTCAGTGTTTACCAGGGAAGATATTAGTTCAATGCCAGTACCAGAGGGTAAGTTTAAGGGGGCAGATTCAGACTATTTAGGACAATTAATTGTAACCCCGGAAATGGTAGCTAAGAAAATAAGGGCTATGAAGGATAATAAATCACCTGGAGTGGATGGGATTCCGCCCAAACTACTATTGGAAATTGTAGAACAAATTAGCGTACAGCTTGCTACAGTTTTCAATTTGTCATTAGAAGAGGGAGTGGTTCCTTTAGAATGGAAACAGACAAACATTATGCAGTTATTTAAAAAAGGTTCGAGAAACAAGTCAGAGAACTATAGATCAGTGAGTTTAACATCAGTGATTTGCAAATTATTAGAAAGACTAATTAAAGATCACATGGTGGATTTTCTTGTTAAACATACCTTGATTTTTTTAAATCGAGGTCATGCTTAACAAATATGTTATGTTTTTTGGAAGACATCACTAAGTGGGTAGATGAGGGGTCACCAGTAGATATTGTCTACTTAGATTTTCAAAAAGCTTTCGACAAAGTGCCACATCAAAGATTACTGCTTAAACTAAAGGCCCATGGCATAGGAAATGGTATAATTAACTGGTTAGAGAAATGGCTGATTGACAGAAGACAACGGGTAGTTGTTGATGGGGAGGCTTCAAACTGGAAATCAGTTTTGAGTGGGGTTCCACAGGGATCAGTACTGGGACCTATATTATTCTTATTATATAGAAACGATTTGGACGATGATATAGCTAGCAAGGTGTTGAAATTTGCAGATGATACAAAAGTGTTTAGAAGGATTAAAAGTGATGGGGATAGACAGCATTTACAAGATGATCTTGACAGGTTGATCAAATGGTCTGAAAAGTGGCAAATGTTGTTCAATTTTGGGAAATGTAAATGCCTCCACACAGGACATGGGAACGAATATGTAGAATATACAATGGGGGGAACTGTACTAAGTACTACTGTAAAAGAAAGACTTAGGGCTGACAATTAGTGCTGACATGAAGGTTTCAGAGCAGTGTGGAATTGCAGCTTCAAAAGGAAATCAAATCCTTGGATTGATTAGGCAAAATATAGCATAAAAAGAAAAAGAACTAATAATACCGATGTACTAAACAATAGTTAGGCCTCATTTAGAATATTCTATACAAGCGTGGAGGCCATACCGCAAGAAGGACATATATATGCTAGAAAGAGTACAGAGGAGAGCGACTAAAATTATACCAAAACTGAGGGATCTTATTTATGAAAAATGCCTAAAAGAATGTGGTTTAACAACACTAGAGACCAGGAGATTGAGAGGAGAACAGATAGAAGTGTTTAAAATATTGAATGGTTATGAAAATATTGATAGAAATATGTTTTTTTCAATTAAGAAAGATAGAAATGCATATAAATTCTTGCTGTCATGATTTATATTACAAGCTAATTTATGTTCATAGCTTCTCTTTGAATTTCTAATTTCAGCTGTAGCTTGGTTTAGTGCTTCTTTATAAATGTTGTAGTCTTCGTCATTTCCAGTACGTCTATATGACTTCCACATCATATGTTTATACTGAATTTTTTGAATGGCTTCTTTCTATAAGTGTTTCTTTTTGGACCGTTTCCCGTGTTTTTTTAAGGGAACAAATTTGAAGATGATGCATTCAATTTCACTCTTTAAGAACATGAAGTTACATTAGCAAAGGAGCAGTGTAGAGTAGATATAAGAAAGTTCTCATTTTAACAAAGTAATGAATGAATGGAACAGATTACCTGCTGATTGTGTGGGTGCTAGTAGCGTGAATATGTTTAAAAATAAAATCGACACATACCTCAGACGGGCGGGATACACATAGATAAAAGGGTCGGACTCTCGATAAGCCAAAGGGCTTCCTTGTCCACCTGCCACCTAGAGTTAATTCTCGGGGTGGCAATCTTGTTAAATCTTGTTAAATTTAATGTTTATTTTCTGCGGGAATCACTACACAGATGGGTTTAAAATTGAATTTATGCTACAAATGTATTTTTCTGTATTATTTTAATGTTCTCAAATGTTACACACAAGGTTAAACTTTGTGTACACATATAAGACGGATTTTAGCTAATGCCTTGTTTTTATTTCCTTTAATCCTTTGTTCACATGTATGCAAAAACGCAGCCTTTTTTGATCTACATTTCTGTAATGTGGAGTTCTTAAGGGTATGAACCGTGGAAAGAATAATATGAGAGAAGAACAGTTTAATACTAAATGTGAAATACTCTATCTGATATTGATTGTTTGGATTAATATACCTGGGAGTTGGTGTTTGCATCAATCTGCCTGGGAGTGGGTGTTTGGATTAATCTACCTCGGAGTGATTGTTTGGATTAATATACCTGGGAGTTGGTGTTTGCATCAATCTGCCTGGGAGTGGGTGTTTGGATTAATCTACCTCGGAGTGATTGTTTGGATTAATCTACCTGGGAGTTGGTGCTTGTATTAACCTACCTGGGAGTGACTGCTTGGATTAATCTACCTGGGGGTGAGGGTGATCTATCTGGAGTAAGGGTGATCTACCTGAAGTGAGGGTGATCTACCTGGGGGTGAGGGTGATCTATCTGGAGTAAGGGTGATCTACCTGGAGTGAGGGAGATATACCTGGGAGTAAGAGTGATCTACCTGGGAGTGATGGTGATCTACCTGAAGTGAGGGTGATCTACCTCAGAATGAGGTTATCAACCTGGAGTGAGGGAGATATACCTGGGAGTGAGAGTGATCTACCTGGGAGTGAGGGTGTTCTACCTGGGAGTGAGGGTGATCTACCGAGGAGTGAGGGTGATCTACTTGAGAGTGAGAGTGTTCTACCTGGGAGTGGGGGTGATCTACTGAGGAGTGAGGGTGATCTACTTGAGAGTGAGGGTGATCTACTTGAGAGTGAGGGTGTTCTACCTGGGAGTGAGGGTGATCTACCGAGGAGTGAGGGTGATCTACTTGAGAGTGAGAGTGATCTACATGGGAGTGAGGGTGATCTGCTTAGGAGTGAGGGTGATCTACCTAGGAGTGACGGTGATCAACCTGGGGTGAGGGTGATCTATCTCGAGTAAGGGTGATCTACGTGGGAGTGAGGGTGATCTACCTGGAGTGTAGGTGATCTACCTGGAGTGAGGGTGATCTACCTGGGAGTGAGAGTGCTCTACCTTGGAGTGAGGGTGATCTACCTAAGAGTGAGGGTGATCTACCTGGGAATTAGGGTAATCTACCTGGGAGTGAGGGTGATCTACCTGGGGGTGTGGGTGATCTACCTGGGAGTGAGGGTGATCTACCGAGGAGTGAGGGTGATCTACATGGAGTAAGGGTGATCTACCTAAAGTGAGGGTGATCTACCTGGGAGTGAGGGTGATCTACCTGAAAGTGTGACATGGCATACCTGGCAACTGATGCTTGGACTGGCAGGTGATTGTCAACAGCAAGTTTCCGCGGCCTTCGTCTTTGCACTGGTTTTGTCTGTGTCGAAACTGGTCCACTGTCTCCACTTTCACTTTCTGCTTCAGATCTACTTTCACTATCAGTGTCACTACACGCAGTTGTACTGGGTGGCGGATTATCAGTGCTGGATTCGTTCTGTGTTGGCAACCATCCTTGATCTGTTTCACTTTTTATTTCCATCTCATCTTTACTAGTTCTTGTGTCAATATCAGAAGTTTCACTCTCCGCTTCTTCCTTTACTTCATGTGCAACTTCAGGCCAATCAACTGTATTTATTGGTGGGGTTTCAACACCACAATCCTCCATTGAAACTGTTTGTTTTTCTACTATAAAAAGCAAACAACAAGAACTCTTCATTGTCAAAGAAAACAAAATAGACATGTCTAGTCAACCAAAGAAAACTGAACAATACCATTGTAATTCTAGGAATAACTACAAAATTCTCCATGATATGTAGTTCCCATGGCAAATTATATTAACTGGTGTTTTGAAAGACAATCAGAACTATCTGCTTGTCCGAGGAACTGGGATGTAAGTAGTTAAAATGACTAGTAATAATGTGGTTAAAGAGATCCTGTAGTATGTATGTGGTTAAAGAGACCCTGTAGTATGTATGTGGTTAAAGAGACACTGTAGTATGTATGTGATTAAAGTGACCCTATAGTATGTATGTGGTTAAAGAGACCCTGTAGTATGTATGTGATTAAAGTGACCCTGTAGTATGTATGTGGTTAAAGTGACCCTATAGTATGTATGTGGTTAAAGAGACCCTGTAGTATGTATGTGGTTAAAGAGACACTGTAGTATGTATGTGATTAAAGTGACCCTATAGTATGTATGTGGTTAAAGTGACCCTATAGTATGTATGTGGTTAAAGAGACCCTGTAGTATGTATATGGTTAAAGTGACCCTATAGTATGTATCTGGTTAAAGAGACCCTATAGTATGTATGTGGTTAAAGGGACCCTGTAGTATGTATGTGATTAAAGAGACCCTGTAGGATGTATGTGATTAAAGAGACCCTGTAGTATGTATGTGGTTAAATAGACCCTGTAGTATGTATGTGGTTAAAGAGACCCTGTAGTATGTATGTGGTTAAAGAGACCCTGTAGTATGTATGTGGTTAAAGAGACCCTGTAGTATGTATGTGGTTAAAGAGACCCTGTAGTATGTATGTGGTTAAAGAGACCCTGTAGTATGTATGTGGTTAAAGAGACCCTGTAGTATGTATGTGGAGACCCTGTAGTATGTATGTGGTTAAAGAGACCCTGTAGTATGTATGTGGTTAAAGAGACCCTGTAGTATGTATGTGGTTAAAGAGACCCTGTAGTATGTATGTGGTTAAAGAGACCCTGTAGTATGTATGTGGTTAAAGAGACCCTGTAGTATGTATGTGGTTAAAGTGACCCTGTAGTATGCATGTGGTTAAAGAGACCCTGTAGTATGTATATGGTTAAAGTGACCCTATAGTATGTATGTGGTTAAAGAGACCCTATAGTATGTATGTGGTTAAAGGGACCCTGTAGTATGTATGTGGTTAAAGAGACCCTGTAGTATGTGTGATTAAAGTGACCCTATAGTATGTACATGGTTAAAGAGACCCTGTAGTATGTATATGGTTAAAGTGACCCTATAGTATGTATGTGGTTAAAGAGACCCTATAGTATGTATGTGGTTAAAGGGACCCTGTAGTATGTATGTGGTTAAAGAGACCCTGTAGTATGTATGTGATTAAAGTGACCCTATAGTATGTACATGGTTAAAGAGACCCTGTAGTATGTATATGATTAAAGTGACCCTATTGTATGTATGTGGTTAAAGAGACCCTGTAGTAATCAGGACTATCTGCTTGTCCAAGGAACCGGAATGTAAGTAGTTAAAATGACTCTGTATTAATAATGTGGTTAAAGTGACCCTGTAGTATGTAAGTGGTTAAAGAGACCTTGTAGTATGTACGGGTTAAAGAGACCCTGTAGTATGTATGTGGTTAAAGTGACCCTATAGTATGCATGTGGTTAAAGTGACCCTGTAGTATGTATGTGGTTAAAGAGACCTTGTAGTATGCATGTGGTTAAAGTGACCCTATAGTATGCATGTGGTTAAAGTGACCCTATAGTATGTATGTGGTTAAAGAGACCCTGTAGTATGTATGTGGTTAAAGTGACCCTATAGTATGTAAGTGGTTAAAGAGACCTTGTAGTATGTACGGGTTAAAGAGACCCTGTAGTATGTATGTGGTTAAAGTGACCCTATAGTATGCATGTGGTTAAAGTGACCCTGTAGTATGTATGTGGTTAAAGAGACCTTGTAGTATGCATGTGGTTAAAGTGACCCTATAGTATGCATGTGGTTAAAGTGACCCTATAGTATGTATGTGGTTAAAGAGACCCTGTAGTATGTATGTGGTTAAAGTGACCATATAGTATGTATGTGGTTAAAGAGACCCTGTAGTATGTACGTGGTTAAAGTGATCCTATAGTATGTATGTGGTTAAAGAGACCCTATTGTATGTATGTGGTTAAAGAGACCCTGTAGCATGTATGTGGTAAAGAGACCCTATAGTATGTATGTGGTTAAAGAGAACCTGTAGCATGTATGTGGTAAAGAGACCCTATAGTATGTATGTGGTTAAAGAGAACCTGTAGTATGTATGTGGTTAAAGAGACCCTGTAGTATGTATGTGGTTAAACAGACCCTGTAGTATGTATGTGGTTAAAGAGACCCTGTAGTATGTATGTGATTAAAGAGACCCTGTAGTAGGTATGTGGTTAAAGAGAACCTGTAGTATGTATGTGGTTAAAGAGACCCTGTAGTATGTATGTGGTTAAAGAGACCCTGTAGTATGCATGTGGTTAAAAAGACCCTGTAGTATGTATGTGATTAAAGTGACCCTGTAGTATGTATGTGGTTAAAGAGACCCTGTAGTATGCATGTGGTTAAAGAGACCCTGTAGTATGTATGTGGTTAAAGAGAACCTGTAGTATGTATGTGATTAAAGAGACCCTGTAGTATGTATGTAATTAAAGAGACCCTGTAGTATGTATGTGGTTAAAGAGATCCTGTAGTATGTATGTGATTAAAGTGACCCTGTAGTATGTATGTGGTTAAAGAGACCCTGTAGTATGTATGTGGTTAAAGTGACCCTATAGTATGTATGTGGTTAAAGAGACCCTGTAGTATGTATGTGGTTAAAGAGACCCTGTAGTATGTATGTGGTTAAAGAGACTCTGTAGTATGTATGTGGTTAAAGAGACTCTGCAGTATGTATGTGGTTAAAGAGACTCTGTAGTATGTACGTGGTTAAAGAGACCTTGTAGTATGTATGTGGTTAAAAAGTGACAAATATAAATAGATATTGTGCATTAAGAAGCACCTGCCTGTTATGTTCAGATTTATCCCTTCCTCCAAGTGAGGAAGTCCCCTCAATGGGGCGAGAATCTCTGCCATCTGAGGCAGTCCATCATCCCCATCTTCTTCTCCCGCCCCAGTTGGAGAGGATAAAGTGCAAGGGTCGATCTCAAGGTCACTCTCATCATCATCTTTGAGCAAGAAGGCTGGCACTCCATCTGTATCCAAGGTGGGTGTTACTGACCTGACCTTTCGACTGTAATAATGTGATATTAAAAAAAATTATATTTATTGTATAACTTTTATCAGGTTGTTCACCGAAGTGGTATATCCTCATTGTCATCACCACCCTCATCATGGTACGGGGGTGAATGTGTGGGAATGTGAGTTATATTTATTTTATTGTGATTGTCTGAGTTTTATGTACCTTTATAACACACCACATGACAGAGTGCTCTTTTGAGAAATTCAATAAAGTATCTTGTATTGTAAGGGATGGTTAAACATTAAGGGTAGCCACTACTGGAAAACGGCCATAGGCCATATCTCTGTTAGTACAGAACATATCTTAGCCAAATTTGGAGTACTAATTAGTTAAATGAATAGTACATATGTGGAATGTGGGCTCATTTGCTTGTGCAGTGCCATGACAATCAACATTTCTAGTGTGACAGAGGGCATGCATCCTTGACAATTATTCTGAGCTAACAACTGTATGTGTGATCATGCAGTTGTCAAGAATCATTAGCTACAATACTCCTTTGTGAAAATCCACCTCTCTTGAAACGTTCATTGCCATGGTAATACACAAACAAACATGCCCATATTTCACACATTTTTCTAATCAGTGCTCCAAATCTGGTTATGATATGTTCAATATTAACAGAGATACAGGTTTTCGAGTAGTGGCTACCCTTAAACAGAATTTGCCTGATTTTGAAACAGAAGTTGCCTTTTTTAATGGAATAATCCAGTGACCACTGACATAATCCAGTGACCACTGACATAATCCAGTGACCACTGCCCACTCAACATTACCTCCGGCCATCAGTTCTCTTTCAGTGAGCCACTGTCTCTCTGACCAGCTGTTGCAGTGGTCAGTGTCAGCGGTGATTCCTCCAGTCTCTGCCACTGACCGCACTGCGACCTGGCACACGAACAAGTCATGTCTCACTCACAGGTAGACACAGGTCACAACACACGCCGCATGAACACATGTACATACCTTGTACACACTCACAGGTAGACATGTCTCATACATTCACAGATAGATACAGGTAGGTCTCATGACTATCATCATATATCTAACGATTACCTTGTGATGAATACTATTGATAGTAATTGAAACGTCATTGAGAAAAAGGTAAATTAACTGCAAAAATAGACAAAATATTAGCCATTTCAACGATTCTGTTTGATGATCCTCTTCACTTAGTTTCTAATGAAAGGGCCTCATCTAGTATCGAATGACTAGTCTCACTTAGTGTCTGATGAAGGCTCAGTATCTAATGACATCCGGAGTGAAGATGGGACAGGGCAGTTACTTGAGGTTACAACATCTGTGTTAACTAATACAACCACTCAAGTGGTCAATGTATGACTATATCTAATATTACCATAGTATGACCTTAGAACAATTATGACTAATACGAGCGATGTTGCAGCTAACAAGAAACATATGTCTTGTCTAGTACCGTTGAGTGGAGAACTTGTTGTGATGTGGCTGGTTCTACCAGTGACTCTTGTGTTACTGACATCTGCTTAAATTGTGGTGACGTGTCATGTACAGCTGCTGATACAGATGGTCTCTTTAGCTGACAGTCTGCTCTTGACCTTTTGACCTCTCTGATGTCCTAGAAAGGGACAAAAGGACAGCAGTGAGAATGAAATCACCGAGCATCATATAACTGGATGGGAACGTAAGGACTACTTGGCCCTCAATGACTCACTCACACATTACCTGGGTCACGTCTTTCTTGGCCCACAGTGACACATACACACACACACACACACACACACACACTCACACACATTACGTGGGTCATGTCTTTCTTGGCCCCCAGTGACATACACAATACCTGGGTCATGTTACTCTTGGCCCACAGTGACACTCACACATTACCTGGGTCATGTCACTTTTGGCATGCTGTGACACACGCACACATTACTTCAGTCACATAATTCTTGGCCTGCAGTTACAAACTCACACATTACCTGGGTCATGTCACGCTTGGCCCGCAATGCAATAGCAGCATCAATGCTGCTTGTTTGTGCCCGCCTTCGAAGCCCCTCGACCTTGACAGGTGGCTCCCCTGGTGAGACATCCTTCCTCTGTCGCTTGCTGGCTCGACTCTTGCTGGCTGGAAGACACACATGATCCTGCTGAGAAGGCGGAATCATGCACAACAGTAATCCAGCACAAACTGGTGTGGATAAATAGCTATTGAAACACTGTGTTTGTTACATATTACCAACACTAGTACAAATGACGTCCCCTGCCTCGGTAGTTGACAGTCATGATAGCAATATTTATCAAATGTTAGAAAACACACAGCATCATTAAACAAACACCATAACGCGCTCACATATATTCGTTGTATGTTCAAAACGACGAAGGTCAGAGAGATTGTGAGGTTACGTCCATCGATAGGCCTTAGTCTTGATAGTGAAGAATTATCAAATAATACTCATATTGCTATGATATTGGCATGTCATAAGCATATGGGTGACGTTCTTGACTTTGTAACAATTGGGGAAAATGGCTTAAAACTCATTATAATGCTCATGAATTGAACGCAGTTGCATTAGCAGATGCATAAGCATTTTCACTTGATCAGGGACTTTCTTAGCATTGCAGTCATTTATGACACTTCATGTGTATTGAAACATTTCCAATTTTCTCGTTTTTTTTTTAATTTTAATAGTTGAACATGGACGTGTCTGGATCATTTAGAGTCCATTTGTATTTATATTCCTCTTGATGTGGCCTTTCAGTATAAAATAAACATGAAAACAAATCAACACAAATACAAATTTGTATTATGTTGTTAACATATAGTCCTTTTCACATCACGTACAGAATGACTGACTTAATAGTGCCAAATATCCTAGTAAATTAAGGTAATAAATATATACATTAACTGTCTTTAAAATACTTCCAACCTACATCAATCATCATGCCAAGTGTTTTACCGCAGGAATTTGTTTTAGATTTATTAGTATTGTGTTTAAAAAAGGTTCCTTTAAATGTCCGAAAAATATGTGACGACTCGTCTTCGGTCTGCGAATCGTGTGCCTATCACACAGAAACCCGAAACGCTCAAAAAGTCGTTCCGCATACCATACTGAAAACTGGCAAAATAATAAAAAGTTATTTGTGACATATGGATAAAATGTATGCGTCACATACAGAACATGAAATCGTCACGTACGAAACAGTTACAAAAATATGCATAGCACCACCTATTGGTAACTTCACACAACTTTAAGGCTTCTTGGAATGTGCCTCTGACACTAGAGGGCGACTTGGCGGTTTGAATCAACACTTTCGAAATAAAGATTTGATGTTTAGGTAAGAAAGGTGATGTCATTTTCTAACTTTTATAATTACTCTTTGACATAACAATGTATATCGAACACTTTTGCCTAATCGGGAATGGCGTGAAGCATATTATAAACCATTTGTTATATATACAGAGCATTTGCGACACTTTGGGTAAGGAATAATCGGGAATTTGATCATGCACTGCTTCTTCCGTTCTGCACGTGACGTTTCGTTCTGTACATGACAGTTCAGTAATAAATAACGTATGTGACAGTTCAATAATAAAAACACTTCTAAATTACAACGTTTAAGCGTTTTTTTTAAATATTGGTGGAATATTTGTAAATATTTATAAACATAAACGAGTAATTGCATAGGAGTTGCGATGGCAGTGCTTGTTATCTCCTGTTTTTCTGTTTTAGCACTCACTGTGGAAACTAAAAAGCCAATCACAGGGTCGGAACGCACACGCAAGTTTCGGGAAGCCCACCATACACCAGATGACATGCATAAGATAGCGGTCCTCAAGAATGTGCAGTATGCCATGTACAAGCGCACCGACTCTAAGGCGGCACAGGCACACAAGAAAGTGCAGTATGCCATGTACAAGCGCACCGACTCTAAGGCGGCACAGGCACACAAGAAAGTGCAGTATGCCATGTACAAGCGCACCGACTCTAAGGCGGCACAGGCACACAAGAATGTGCAGTATGCCATGTACAAGCGCACCGACTCTAAGGCGGCACAGGCACACAAGAAAGTGCAGCGTGCCATGTACAAGCGCACCGACTCTAAGGCGGCACAGGCACACAAGAAAGTGCAGTATGCCATGTACAAGCGCACCGACTCTAAGGCGGCACAGGCACACAAGAAAGTGCAGTATGCCATGTACAAGCGCACCGACTCTAAGGCGGCACAGGCACACAAGAAAGTGCAGTATGCCATGTACAAGCGCACCGACTCTAAGGCGGCACAGGCACACAAGAATGTGCAGCGTGCCATGTACAAGCGCACCGACTCTAAGGCGGCACAGGCACACAAGAAAGTGCAGTATGCCATGTACAAGCGCACCGACTCTAAGGCGGCACAGGCACACAAGAAAGTGCAGTATGCCATGTACAAGCGCACCGACTCTAAGGCGGCACAGGCACACAAGAAAGTGCAGTATGCCATGTACAAGCGCACCGACTCTAAGGCGGCACAGGCACACAAGAAAGCCCTATCTAGGGCCCGCAGCCAGCATTATAGAGAGCGTAACAAACTCAAAAAGACCAATGAATGATGCAAGAAGGATGGGTTTCCTGCCTTGAGCCTGGAAGACTTTCTGGGAGAAGCATCTAGACTAAGACCACCTGCTGAGATAGTGGCTACCCTTCTAGCCCCAATGGTTGCACCAGCACTCAATCCACCTCCCTGACCCCAACGATGTCAGGTTACCACTGAAACTGGCCCAACAGTGAAGGTTGCCGATACAGCTCAACCCCTTGTCGTAGACTTTCAATTCCACCAGAAGACGCTGACACGGAAGTCCAATAAGCTGAAGAAAGTCCGACACAACCTCGTAGCGTTGCAGCGTCGCGTGTGGCGTTTGGAAAAAGAAGTTTCCCAGCAGAAGAAAGCACACATCACTCAGCTGTCCGATGAGGACAGTTCCTCCTGCTCAAATGATGGCAATTCCACCGGTCGTGTCAGCTCTGTCCCAATGAGTACAGAAACTGCAATTGGTTCTCTACAGACCAGCACACCACATCAGTCATGCAGCACTGATGAAGATCCGGTGCTGAACCCGAGTACTGCTGAAGAACTGCTGCGTGCCGACGGTATCTCACCGCGGAAGGCACTCAAGACAATAAAGCAGCTCAGGTTGGGTATGGCTGTCCTCACACAGCTGCGTGAATTCACACCTAAAAGCAAGTCAAAGGTGGCAAAGTTAGAGCGTTAGTGAGCTTGGCAAGCACCTCGGAGTGCACAGGCAGTTTGGCATGAACATCTGTCGCAAACGCCTCGACTTGCGACGTGTTGAGTTCTGCACATTAGAGAAGAAAGTTCTGCAATTCCTCAAACGGCCAGATAACTCCACTTGCATGCCGGGTAAGCATGACACGGTGACTATCGCAAAGCACAAGCACAAGATGTATGTGCTGCAAGATTATCTGCACATACTGCATCGCAAATCAGCCTATCCTACTTCCGCAGCATCCGTGCCAAGTTCCGATACATTAAACTGGTGGGGCAATGAACTCATGTCTGTGTAAACTCCATGAAAACATGTGTCTCATCCTGAAGGCAATGTCGGGGCTGAACTTCAACACAAGCCCCGATGAATTTGTCAAGGAAACCACTGCAGAGCAAGTGAAGGCTATGTTTAAGAAGGTTGTCTTCGTCTGCCATCAGCTACTGGGAGTGGCTCACAGTAGCTGTGACATACGGCGAAGTAACCAGGCATCGAGTCAAGCGGGTCGAGATGATTGCAGACAGGAATGAGTTTGCGAGCAAATTCCTGGCCATGATGGGTGTGTTCCAGGCACACATCGCCCGCATCATCACCCAGTACAAGGCTGTTTACGAACTATAGGCTTCCAAAAGGTCACATCACCCTACAAATGGATTTAGCATCTTGACCGCAGCAGATTACGCCAGGTACAGCAACTCCTCCGGGACAGTACAATATATAGTTGTCACAAAGGATGCCATTGGTGCATGTCGACTTGGTGAAGGGAACCATGAGGTATCATGCAGCGGTGTGCCTCAAGCCCGGGGTACCGAAGATGCGTAAGACTTCCTGCTATGGTTCATGCTGTTTCCAGCAGGGCAGATATGTTCTTGGATGCCAGGGCTGGACGGCGGAACAGTGCTGTTCCCACAACCATTGCCAGTTCCTTCCCCCCAGCCCAACCAACAGGCAGCACATGCAACGGAAGAAGTCGGCGGTGACCCTCACTTCCAGGAGTTCCAGGTCGGATCATGGCTGGTTGCCGACTTTGGTGCCATCTATTATGTAGGTGAGATACAACGTGGTCTACAGGATGGCACGGTTCACGTGAAGTACCTTCACCCAGTGGTAGAAAAAATGAACTGATACAAGTGGCCCGTGCCCGATGATGTCTACGACACTTCACTGGAGGACATCTTCATGCCTTTTATCCCTGCACCTCACACCACCGGAGGAGGGAAGCGTGCTCAGTACGCTTTGGTTGATGGTCTTCGCGATGAGATCGTCGTTGCTCATCACCGTTTCCTGAAGCGTTAGAGTTGGACTAGTGGCCATCTCAACTCCTAGAACACAACTACTGGTAGTAGATATACTCACACGGAACACGACACTCACATTAATTTTTTTTAAACATTTTAAATGAATTTCGGTATGTTTGGGTTATGTAAAACGCGTCACGTACAGAACGAATATGTCACGTACAGAATGATGTGTTCTGGACTATCTCAATGGTAAAAACAGGAAGATGAACAATAATGTGCCACTGGTGAATATATATTGCAGTGTATGTTATGTTGTTTTATCAGGGTAATTATGTTATTATTGCCATTTTATGATTTTGTTATTGTAAAAAGGGGTCGTATCTACTTGTACCAATATCACAAATAAAACAAGTATTGCTTAAAACCCCATCATTACACGTCATCTTGTCATTTCATAGTCTATGTCCATCTAAAATGAGTATCAAATGTTAGGAAATGTGGTAAAGGTCATATAGAACACATTAAAGAATAATGAAAAAGTATTTTTTTTAAAGTCACGTACAGAACGGAAAAAAGGTTATCTTAGTAATTACAACAAACAATTAAAAAACGGTTTAAGTCTGAATTTTTTTCAGATATTAAGAGAAAATGTCATTCTATACTAGAAAGAAAAATATACATATTTCATGCTACTGTTGTTGTATGTACATATGTAACTGAAAGGTGAGGGTGGAATGTGCACAGGAAACAAATACAAGAAAACACAAAATGTTAAGGTATAAACTCGCAAAAAATAAGAACCAATATTCTCAGTCTGCAGAAATCACACAAGGTTTTTACCATATATGTTCCAGATTTTATAATCAGTAAACTATTTAAATAAACCAATAAGAAGAGCAGACACCTGCACACCGTTTCGTACGTGACAATTTGTTTGAGTTGGCAATTTGCAAAAGGCTGTAACTACCAAAAATGAAGCTGGCTGTTTGACGTTTCGGATGTCAAAACATGTCCACATGAATGGAAAAGAATTAAAAAGAAAGAAAGGCAAACTTTGTTTTTAAGCCTTGATTGGGACAAATTGATGCAAAGTCAAAAATGTCACCCACATTGTGTTAGCGCCTACTTCATTTTGCTAAGTGCAAGACGTAGGCACCGGTTTACTAAAGCATTTGCCATGCGGGCATTGATTGTGAAATTACATTGTACGTATTATGTGCACCTTACATTTTATGTATTATGTGCACATAACATTTTACATATGAAGTGCACATTACATTTTATGTATTATGTACACATTAAATTTTACGTATTATGTGCACATTACATTGTACATATTATGTGCACATTACATTGTATGTATTATGTGCACATTAAATTTTACGTATTATGTGCACATTACATTGTACGTATTATGTGCACATTACATTGTACGTATTATGTGCACATTACATTTTATGTATTATGTGCACATTACATTTTACATATTATGTGCACATTACATATTATGTACACATTAACAAGATTTAACAAGATTGCCACCCAGAGAATTAACTCTAGGTGGCAGGTGGACAAGGAAGCCCTTTGGCTTATCGAGAGTCCGACCCTTTTATTACATTACATTGTAGTATTATGTGCACATTACATATTATGTATTAGGTGCACATTACATTTTACGTATGATGTACAAATTACATTTTACGTAGTATGCACACATTATATTTTACATATGTGCACATTACATTTTACGTATTATGTGCACATTACATTTTACGTTCCAAACAAGTGATTTGTCCCATAAAAGGTGAGAATCTTGACATATATGGGGTATTTTGAAAAGATATCGATCTTATGTCCTATTCTAGAGGTTATAGATTAATCCCTGAATGATTGGCACTCAAGGTTCAAGCCTAGTGTGATCTTACCCATATAATGAGTAGGGGTGTGTGTGTGATCTTACCCATATAATGAGTAGGGGTGTGTGTGTGATCTTACCCATATAATGAGTAGGGGTGTGTGTGTGATCTTACCCATATAATGAGTAGGGGTGTGTGTGTGATCTTACCCATATAATGAGTAGGGGTGTGTGTGTGATCTTACCCATATAATGAGTAGGGGTGTGTGTGTGTGTGATCTTACCCATATAATGAGTAGGGGTGTGTGTGTGTGTGATCTTACCCATATAATGAGTAGGGGTGTGTGTGTGATCTTACCCATATAATGAGTAGGGGTGTGTGTGTGATCTTACCCATATAATGAGTAGGGGTGTGTGTGTGATCTTACCCATATAATGAGTAGGGGTGTGTGTGTGATCTTACCCATATAATGAGTAGGGGTGTGTGTGTGATCTTACCCATATAATGAGTAGGGGTGTGTGTGTGATCTTACCCATATAATGAGTAGGGGTGTGTGTGTGATCTTACCCATGTAACAAAAACTATTCATTCTATACGTTAATGATATGTGTAACATATCTAATCTTGTAAAATACATCCTCTTTGCAGACGATTCTTTTTGCAAATAGTAACATCAGTAAACAAAACAAAACAGTATGTAACGTACTGGACCAAATGTATACAGGGTTTGCAGTAAATAAATTAACTCTGAACATATCTAAAACCAATTATATGTTATTTGGAAATCGTATGCTCAACAAAGAAGTTAATATAAAAATACGAAATGTTAATATCGAAAGAGTAAGGGTCACCAAGTTTTTGGGTGTGTTTATTGATGATCTACTAAATTGGAAAGCTCATATAAAAGTACAGCTAGAATGCATAGATGCAGTCATCTACTTGACAGAAATAGTAGACGTATTCTATACAGTTCTCTCTTTTTGCCATATAAATTATTGTGCAGAGATACGGGGAAACACGTACCCAACAAATACTAACTGTATTTTCTTATTACAAAAAAGACTAATCTGCATTATATTTGATGCAAGACCGTTGGATCATACAAACTCACTTTTCCAACATTTACATATTGTAAAATTTCCAAATATCATAGAACTGAAAACATTATTATTTATGTACAAAGCTTACTATAGCTGTTTGTCATCAAATAGTCAGTGTTTGTTTACAAGACGGGAAATAGCATACTTAATGCGAGCTAATCATGACTTAGAATGACAGAGAGTCTGTTCTACCATGAGATCAATGTCTCTTTGTGTAAAGGGAGTGCAATTATGGAATTCTCTATGTGATCATGTACAAATTACTAATATTATTGCTGCATTTAAGCTTCAATGCAACAACCTTTTATTAAGGAAATATGTGGTTGTGGAAATCTAAATAAAATCATACACAAATATAATGTGATCTTACCCATGTCACCAGTGGAGGTGTGATCTTACCCATGTCACCAGTGGAGGTGCGATCTTACCCATTTCACCAGTGCAGGTATGATCTTTCCCATGTCATGAGTTTGAGGCGTGATCTTACCTGTGTCACGTGTAGGGGGTGCAATCTGGGCAAGTGCCCACCAGCCACTCTCTTTAAGGATGTTGGTTCCACTGCGGAAGTAGTTGGGACAACCTGAGGACAACGTACCAGCCACTGTACCACACCAGGTGGCCGTCTTCTTGCTGCAATCACACGCACAACAAACTCAATCACTGATACAGTTGCAGCAAACACAATCACTACTAGTCACAGCAAACACAGTCACTGCAACAGTCACAGCAAACACAATCACTGCAACAGTCACAGCAAAAACAATTAATGTGACAGTCACAGCAAATACAATCACTGCAACAGCCACAGCAAACACAGTCACTGCAATAGTCACAACAAACACAATCACTGCAACAGTCACAGCAAACACAATCACTGCAACAGTCACAGCAAACACAATCACTGCAACAGTCACAGCAAATACAATCACTGCAACAGCCACAGCAAACACAGTCACTGCAACAGTCACAGCAAACACAATCACTGCTACAGTCACAGTAAACACAATCATTGCTACAGTCACAGCAAACACAATCACTGCTACAGTCACAGCAAACACAATCACTGCTACAGTCACAGCAAACACAATCACTGCAACAGTCACAGCAAACACAATTACTGCTAAAGTCACAACAAACACAATCAGTGCTACAGTCACAGCAAACACAATCTCTGCAACAGTCAGAGCAAACACAATCACTGCTACAGTCACAGCAAAAACAGTCACTGCTACAACCACAGGAAACACAATCACTGTGACAGTCACAACAAACACAGTCATTGTGACAGCCACAACAAACTCAATCACTGCTACACTCATAACGAACTCAATCACTGTGACAGTCACATCAAACACAATCACTGTGACAGTCACAACAAACTCAATCACTGAGACAGTCACAGCAAACACAGCCACTGCTACAGTCAAACAAACTCAATCACTGGAAGAGTTACAACAAACACAATTACTGTGACAGTCACAACAAACACAATTACTGCTACAGTCACAACAAACTCAATCACTGTGAGAGTCACCAAAAACACAATCACTGCAACAGTCACAGCAAACACAATCACTGCTACAGTCACAACAAACACAATCAGTGATACAGTCACAGCAAAAACAATCACTGTGACAGTCACCGCAAATGCCATCACTGCTACAGTCACAACAAACACAATCAGTGCTACAGTCACAACAAACACAATCACTGTGACAGTTACCGCAAATGCCGTCACTGCTACAGTCACACCAAACACAATCAGTGCTACAGTCACAACAAACTCAATCACTGAGACAGTCACAGCAAACACAGCCACTGCTACAGTCAAACAAACTCAATCACTGGAAGAGTTACAACAAACACAATTACTGTGACAGTCACAACAAACACAATTACTGCTACAGTCACAACAAACTCAATCACTGTGAGTCACCAAAAACACAATCACTGCAACAGTTACAGCAAACACAATCACTGCTACAGTCACAACAAACACAATCAGTGATACAGTCACAGCAAAAACAATCACTGTGACAGTCACCGCAAATGCCGTCACTGCTACAGTCACAACAAACACAATCAGTGCTACAGTCACAACAAACACAATCACTGTGACAGTTACCGCAAATGCCGTCACTGCTACAGTCACACCAAACACAATCAGTGCTACAGTCACAACAAACTCAATCATTGAGACAGTCACAGCAAACACAGCCACTGCTACAGTCAAACAAACTCAATCACTGGAAGAGTTACAACAAACACAATTACTGTGACAGTCACAACAAACACAATTACTGCTACAGTCACAACAAACTCAATCACTGTGAGAGTCACCAAAAACACAATCACTGCAACAGTCACAGCAAACACAATCACTGCTACAGTCACAACAAACACAATCAGTGATACAGTCACAGCAAAAACAATCACTGTGACAGTCACCGCAAATGCCGTCACTGCTACAGTCACAACAAACACAATCAGTGCTACAGTCACAACAAACACAATCACTGTGACAGTTACCGCAAATGCCGTCACTGCTACAGTCACAACAAACACAATCAGTGCTACAGTCACAACAAACACAATCACTGTGACAGTTACCGCAAATGCCGTCACTGCTACAGTCACAACAAACACAATCACTGCAACAGTCACAGCAAACACAATCACTGCTACAGTCACAACAAACTCAATCACTGTTAGAAACACAATCACTGCAACAGTCACAGCAAACACAATCACTGCTACTGTCACAGCAAACGCAATCACTGCTACAGACACAGCAAATACAATAACTGCTACAGTCACAGCAAAAACAGTCACTGCTACAATCACAGCAAACACAATAACTGCAACAGTCACAGCAAACACAATAACTGCTACAGTCACAGCAAACACAATCACTGCTAAAGTCAAAACAAACACAACCACTGCTACAGTCACAACAAACATAATCACTGCTACAGTCACAGCAAAAACAGTCACTGCTACAACCACAGCGAACACAATCACTGTGACAGTGAAAACAAACACAATTACTGCTACAGTCACAACAAACTCAATCACTGTGAGAGTCACAACAAACACAATCACTGACAGTCACAACAAACGCAATCACTGCTACAGTCACAACAAAGGCAATCACTGTGACAGTCACAACAAACACAGTCACTGCTACAGTCAAACCAAACACAGTCACTGTGACAGTCTCAACAAACTCACTCACTGCTACAGTTACAACAAAAACAATCACTGTTAGAATTACAACAAACACAATCACTGCTACAGTTACAACAAACACAATCACTGCTACAGTTACAACAAACACAATCACTGTTAGAATCACAACAAACACAATCACTGTGATAGTCACAACAAACACAATCACTGCAACAGTCACAGCAAACACAATCACTGCTACAGTCACAGCAAACACAATCACTGCTAAAGTCACAATAAACACAATCACTGCTACAGTCACAGCAAACACAACCACTGCTACTGTCACAGCAAAAACAGTCTCTGCTACAACCACAGCGAACACAATCACTGTGACAGTGACAACAAACACAATTACTGCTACAGTCACAACAAACTCAATCACTTTGAGAGTCACAACAAACACAATCACTGTGACAGTCACAACAAACACAGTCACTGCTACAGTCACACCAAACACAGTCACTGTGACAGTCTCAACAAACTCAATCACTGCTACAGTTACAACAAACACAATCACTGTTACAGTCACAACAAACACAATCACTGCTACAGTCACAGCAAACACAATCACTGCTAAAGTCATAATAAACACAATCACTGCTACTGTCACAGCAAACACAATCACTGCTACAGTCACAACAAACTCAATCACTGTTAGAAACACAATCACTGCAACAGTCACAGCAAACACAATCACTGCTACTGTCACAGCAAACGCAATCACTGCTACAGACACAGCAAATACAATAACTGCTACAGTCACAGCAAAAACAGTCACTGCTACAATCACAGCAAACACAATAACTGCAACAGTCACAGCAAACACAATAACTGCTACAGTCACAGCAAACACAATCACTGCTAAAGTCAAAACAAACAAAACCACTGCTACAGTCACAACAAACATAATCACTGCTACAGTCACAGTAAAAACAGTCACTGCTACAACCACAGCGAACACAATCACTGTGACAGTGAAAACAAACACAATTACTGCTACAGTCACAACAAACTCAATCACTGTGAGAGTCACAACAAACACAATCACTGACAGTCACAACAAACGCAATCACTGCTACAGTCACAACAAAGGCAATCACTGTGACAGTCACAACAAACACAGTCACTGCTACAGTCAAACCAAACACAGTCACTGTGACAGTCTCAACAAACTCACTCACTGCTACAGTTACAACAAAAACAATCACTGTTAGAATTACAACAAACACAATCACTGCTACAGTTACAACAAACACAATCACTGCTACAGTTACAACAAACACAATCACTGTTAGAATCACAACAAACACAATCACTGTGATAGTCACAACAAACACAATCACTGCAACAGTCACAGCAAACACAATCACTGCTACAGTCACAGCAAACACAATCACTGCTAAAGTCACAATAAACACAATCACTGCTACAGTCACAGCAAACACAACCACTGCTACTGTCACAGCAAAAACAGTCTCTGCTACAACCACAGCGAACACAATCACTGTGACAGTGACAACAAACACAATTACTGCTACAGTCACAACAAACTCAATCACTTTGAGAGTCACAACAAACACAATCACTGTGACAGTCACAACAAACACAGTCACTGCTACAGTCACACCAAACACAGTCACTGTGACAGTCTCAACAAACTCAATCACTGCTACAGTTACAACAAACACAATCACTGTTACAGTCACAACAAACACAATCACTGCTACAGTCACAGCAAACACAATCACTGCTAAAGTCATAATAAACACAATCACTGCTACTGTCACAGCAAACACAATCACTCCTACAGTCACATCAAAAACAGTCACTGCTACAACCACAGCGAACACAATCACTGTGACAGTGACAACAAACACAATTTCTGCTACAGTCACAACAAACTCAATCACTGTGAGAGTCACAACAAACACAATCACTGTGACATTCACAACAAATGCAATCACTGCTACATTCACAACAAACGCAATCACTGTGACAGTCACAACAAACACAGTCACACCAAATACAGTCACTGTGACAGTCTCAACAAACTCAATCACTGCTACATTTACAACAAACACAATCACTGTTAGAATTACAACAAACACAATCACTGTCACAGTCACAACAAACACAATCATTGCAACAGTCTCAGCAAACACAATCACTGCTACAGTCAGAACAAACACAATCACTGCTACAGTCACAACAAACACAATCACTGCTACAGTCACATCAAAAACAATCACTGGTGCAGTCACAGGAAACACAATCACTGTGACAGTCACAGCAAACACAATCACTGCTACAGTCACAGCAAACACAATCACTGCAACAGTCACAGCAAGCACAATCACAGCTACAGTCACAGCAAACACAATCACTGCTAAAGTCACAATAAACACAATCACTGCTACAGTCACAGCAAACACATTCACTGCTACAGTCACAGCAAAAACAGTCACTGCTACAACCACAGCGAACACAATCACTGTGACAGTGAAAACAAACACAATTACTGCTACAGTCACAACAAACTCAATCACTTTGAGAGTCCCAACAAACACAATCACTGTGACAGTCACAACAAACACAGTCACTGCTACAGTCACACCAAACACAGTCACTGTGACAGTCTCAACAAACTCAATCACTGCTACAGTTAAAACAAACACAATCACTGTTACAGTCACAACAAACACAATCACTGCTACAGTCACAGCAAACACAATCACTGCTAAAGTCACAATAAACACAATCACTGCTACTGTCACAGCAAACACAATCACTGCTACAGTCACATCAAAAACAGTCACTGCAACAACCAAAGCGAACACAATCACTGTGACAGTGACAACAAACACAATTTCTGCTACAGTCACAACAAACTCAATCACTGTGAGAGTCACAACAAACACAATCACTGTGACAGTCACAACAAATGCAATCACTGCTACAGTCACAACAAACGCAATCACTGTGACAGTCACAACAAACACAGTCACACCAAACACAGTCACTGTGACAGTCTCAACAAACTCAATCACTGCTATAGTTACAACAAACACAATCACCGTTAGAATTACAACAAACACAATCACTGCGATAGTCCCAACAAACACAATCATTGCAACAGTCACAGCAAACACAATCACTGCTACAGTCACAACAAACACAATCACTGCTACAGTCGTAGCAAACACAATCACTGCTACAGTCACAGCAAACACAATCACTGCTACAGTCACAGCAAACACAATCACTGCTACAGTCACAGCAAACACAATCACTGCTACAGTCACAGCAAACACAATCACTGCTACAGTCACAACAAACTCAATCACTGTGACAGTCACATCAAACACAATCACTGTGACAGTCAATGGGGTTGGTACACATTGAATGGGTTGGTACACACTGAATGGGGTTGGTACACATATAATGGGGTTGGTACACATTGAATGGAGATGGTACACATTGAATGGGGTTGGTACACACTGAATGGGGTTGGTACACACTGAATGGGGTTGGTACACACTGAATGGGGTTGGTACACATTGAATGGGTTGGTACATATCGAATGAGGTTCGTACTCGTTGAAATACAAACAATACAACAAACTACATAAGAGAGTGCAAATATGCATGCCATATGATGCAGGCTGTCACAAATATCTATCCTCACTGTTAGCTATTTGCCAAGTGTAGACCAAGTTTAGACAGCCAACTGCACATTCCATTTACCGGTCGTTTCCAAACAGTGTCATCCAGTACTTGAGAATGGAGGCACAGATATGTTCCTTCCAGTGGAAGTAGCCCTGTCTGCCCGCAGTCTCCAGGTGTAGGTTGTACAGCACCAGAGTGACTACTTGTTGCCTGCAACACAATACACTGTGACCACTGACCACTTGTTATTTACAACACAATACAAAGGTAAAGGTAAGTTCTTATATAGTGCAGTATCCAGTCCTCAGGACTGCTCAAAGCGCTTTAAAATTTACTCCCTGGCAGATCTGTTTAATGGAATACCATCGCGAGTTTTCTGGGAATTATTCAGCCATGCTGACGTTAAATAATAATAATAAATAACTTCTTACACGCCAATACCCTCAGACAATCCGAGCTCAGTGGCGTTAAAGCACGAAGACTACTGGTACACAAACATGACTGTCTATAGCCAGGTACTCATTCATACAGCTGAGTGAACTGGAGCAATGCAGAGTGAATAATGTTGTCCATGGTTCAACATTGCAGCACAGGATTCGAACCCGAGTTCTCTCGGTTGAGAGTTCGAAGCTCTCGCCACTGCACATCCGTGCTTCACAACGCAACACATAATGACCACTTCTTAACATTACTTTTTAAATGTTTATGTAGCACAATTTATAATGTTCAATACTTGTAGCCATACCATGACAGTTTGATTCTTGTATAGGTTTCTTCTCCAGTGTTGTTGCAGCGTGCACAGACCAGTGTAAAGAGAGTATCACCTTGAAGAGGGGACAGTCTCCCATACCTGAGACATCCTACAAACACAGACAAGTGTCATCTTAATGAGAGGACAGTCTTCCATGCGTGAGACTAAGCCTGTCATTGACTTACACTGCTACTTAAACAATGATGCAGACTGCTACTTAAGGTGGCTGCACCAGCTATCATATGCTTCTTTTGAATTAATAATTTCTAATATAAATTTAGAAGATAAACTAACCATGTTTTCTCAGAGTTTGCCTAAGACATTAAACAATACTCCAGACCAAAAAGAATAGATTTTGTTTAGAGATATTTAAATGTGTTTCAAGACAATTAAAAAATATGTAAAAAAATCACCCTAAAATGGCATTTTATTTCATTTTGAGAAACTCCCCAAAAGAAAAATGTTTATGGTTTGTATGTAAGTATAAACATGTTATTGACATTCACACGTTTTTTTTTTAAACAAATGCATATTAAGTTTGATACTGCTTCATAAACATTTTGCTGCAATATTGAAAGACAGCAAAAATCCGTACTGCATTTTTGGCATGACCCCTTCAACAAACATAAAACCCTCCCATGCAATTTTGGGTAAACACAAGTCGAGTTCATATGCCAAGTTATGGCTTTGTAAGTATTGTAGTTTATATAAAAAGTTACATTAAGTAATACTTCCTGGTTGTTACTGATAATAGAAGTGCCACCATATGCTTCTTTTTGCTTAGAAATGTGACATTTTTACTGGCATGCGGCTTATTTCAACACGATTTGACAGACACTTCTATTACTGAGATTTCCCCCCAAGGTTTTCTCATTAAGTTGTCTCATGATATTGTGTTACGAAAGGCCACGTGTTGAACTTGTTGTGGTAGACAAGATTTATTGACACCTGCTGGGGTCAGTCACATGTCATTGCAAATGGCGGCTGAGGTCGGGCATTATCGGAGAATAAACAAAACTACCGCCAGTATTTGGTGATTTGACAGTTTGATGTATTTAGGTAATTATAATACAACAACATAGTGGCATGAGAATAACCAGTCTATGATCTGCATTCATGTTTGAACTGGGCTGACGCACACGTGATCGTCACTATGGAAACATCGTCAGTTTCCAAGAATCTGAATAAGGACTTTCCACAGACATACTAAAAATACTAGTTTTTAAAGGACGGATTGGTGACATATGGCGATAGTACCTTGGTTTTTTTAATAGTACACATGTTCATACTGACACCTACTAATGTTCTATGAAGAAACAAAATTAGAAATCAACTGACATGATAGCCAGCCCAGCTACCTTAAACAATAGCTGAGCCTGAGACTGCTACTTAAATAAATTACAATTCATGAGTCATACTGCTACTTAAACAATTACCCACATCAGTGCTTATGGAGCCATCTGAGTCATTGTCCTTACCTATATGGTACAACTGACAACACTTCTCACACACAAGTGTTCCTGAATCTGACGTCGAAGTGCCACAGTAACAGCCGGTCTCCACAGTCGTGTCCATGTTTACTCGTGACAACAACCATCAGCCTACAACAACCAAATAACTTACACAAAAATTCCACATTAATAGCAACAGAATGCCTAACATTAAAAAAATGTAAATATTAATGTTCACATTTGAAACTTAAACTTAGACTTCACACAAAGTCACAATCATGCCATGTTCAGAGGGAAATTGCCCAAGTTTTGACACAGTGGTGACTGTATGATCCTAGTACCGAACCACCGACCGGTAGGCACCAGGATCCAAAATCTGGTTCCTCCGACTGACAGTCCAGCACAGTATACCCTAACCGCTCAACCACTGCGCTTCTTTAATACATTTACTAATAGTGCTTGTGGCAAATCGCCGTGTCCGATTAATAAATACCCTATATTATCGTCCGGGAGACTACGCAACTGTGATGACACCAGTGTTAGTTTATCATTTTGCTGTCATTTCAAAATAATCTGTGCATTGGGTCTTAAAAGAAAACAGTACCTATTTCATTGATCAAACATCATTAATCACTTACAAACTTACTTTCTCTGACAAACTTAGCGGGTACCATCATTTATCATCCTTACTCGCTAGATGGCGAGCCTCGTCGATTACCTCAACATTCCGTGATGTGGCGACACTCGCGCTCAAGCAACTTATTTTTAGCATTATGCGTCCTTGTGATGTAACCAGATCACCATACTAAAAGGGCTATCACATATTTGCGAGGAAATACGCATCCATTGCATAAATCAACTATGCATACATTGCATAAATCGACTATGCATACATTACATAAATCGACTATGACCATCAGAAATCAAAATTGTGGAATGCCAATTGCTGCCAGCTAGATGACATATAATTTGAGACATTTTAATTCTACAATGTCTTGGACACAAGAATGAATTAGCAACACCTTCCAATTTGATTGTAATATTAATTAATTTGTATAATTTCAATATTGCTGCCAAATATCAATATTTGTCCATACATTTAAAACCAGACAGGGCCGTGTGCGTACGTACAATATCAAAACCACTGTAGTCACATATTACTCAAATTGGACCAATTAAGAAAAAACACTATTTTGCAAATTTTTAGACACAAATATAAATACATTGATTATTTCCTGCTTGCACAGAGAGCTTGTAGTACATTGTGATTTAACCCTTAATAATCCTCGGTATCACGTAAACGAATGACGAAAGAGGGCTCAGAAGTTAGAGGGTTCAATAGGCCTACATGTAGGGGCCTACCCGTAAGCTTAAAGGGTGGAGTCATGTTTGGGCCAGAAAATCAACTCAAGAAACTCATATAAAGATGCCAAATGTCTCAAATTGACCAGAAACAACGTATATGTAAGTCGCAATGATTGAATGCTTCAACCTATCATTTCCACTCTACTGTAAGATGATTCTATAGGCAAAAACATGTCTGACCTTGGTTTTAGGTCATTAAAACTCAACTGAAAATAGCAACATCAGCTTTCTTAATGCTAAGACATTTGAGAATACATTTACAATGGTTACTATAAAATAAGACTTCATGCCTACGGGACAACTTTGGCTCCCCACTAGAAAAAGGACAAGGGAGATGCAGTGTCCTTACATAAAACGTGAGTTCACCGAGTTACATAAAACCGCCTTCACCTTGCGTCCTTACATAAAACGGCTTGCTTTCATCGAGTGTTATTACATAAAAAATGCATTCACTGACTGTGATGCTCTCATCTAGTGTCCTGACATAAAACTGATTGCCTTCATCGCGTGTCCTTGCATAAACCGTACCTTCACGGAATGTCCTTACACATAACAATACAGTACAGTAGGCCTACACTGTAACTTGACTCATCCCTGTAAGGACAACTGCAATACATATCCTTATTGTTATAATACACAACAGTACATGCATGCCTGACATATTTGCGTGAGTGCTGCCTCTACAACGTGTCCATGGATTCAGAATCGGCCTGAATGTATCCATAATATAATCTTTACAATGCATATTTGTATTGAAAATCTGCTATCATAGTTAGCAATGTCACGCAATATACTCGTATTCAAACGCTCACCGTACACACAAATAATAAATGAATACATTAAATTGCTTTGCAATACACACATGAAAGGAATGGGAGAGAGAAAGCTTTGGTGATATAGTAACCTTTCCAGATAAAGGCCGATGTCCGTGGTAAATCAAAACGGGAGACAGATTTGTGCTGTGACTACTAGTACTAGCTTCTTGAACGCGGTAACGAGCCTAAACAAAACATGCGATAGAATAAACACAACCAGCGGACGAGGCAGCCGTATTCCCCGTTCGATGAATAACGCTATGATTTATGCCCACAATCAGTCTTTATTTGGTGCCATGGCCTGCTCAGCGTAAGCCACTTTCGCTTAATCGCCGCTTTCAGACTGTGCCTTTTTAAACGACCGGTTCGATTTGCATAATAAAGGTAAATGCTACTTTAATAATTATCCCGGAAGCATGATTTTGCGCGTATCGATCGCGGTCGTGCGTATTCGGCGTGATTGGTGCGGGGGGCGATCACATCGTGTAGGCCTGCTTGCGTCTTCTCCCAGTCAGGCAAGTCACGGCTGCTTCAGCACTCGAGGCTCGACCGCCATGCCCGCAATGCCTCCCACGCCCGCCATGCCCGCATTGCGCACTACGTTAGCAGTGTGCTCTGTCCTGTTGGTCATCAACGGAGCCTTCACAACAACAATACAAACAGGTAAGTCTCTTCAGTTTGTGGACGTCCTCGAAGTCGTCTTTGCGGTTTATCATTACGTGAACAGTGTCATTTAGAGTGTACGACCAGAACCGACGAATGAACTATCACTGAATCTCTGAAACAGAACACACAATTAACCAGTTAACAAACAGTGGGGGAACATTGAGCGGTATCACAATCATGCTCCAAGTATAATTAGTATTACTTGTGTATATATATATCCTAACAGAAACATATATATACAAGTAATACTAATTATACTTGGAACATGATTGAGAAGACCGGCCCAAAGCGAGGTTGATATGGTCTCTAAAGGTGTGAAAGGTGATAAACTAATAATGCTTTAATAGTTATTGCCACACAATCCATTACACGTGTCAATCAAAACAATTGGAATGAATCATACAGAGACAGCGATTGCTTAGAAATATCAGCATGTCCACGATCTTCAGCAAAACATTTCAGGTGCACGAGACCGGCTGCCGTTGACTGATTGTAGCAAAGTTGTTGCAAAAAATTAACGTAAACTGACACCGCATCATCGAATGCATCTATGTCAATGTCGAACCTCGCTTTACGATCACCTCGGTTATATGGCCACCTCGTAATTAAGGCCAATTCAGGATAGTCCTATAATATTTCTGTAACAGTAAATTGTAAGAAATAATTATTAGTCTCGCTAGTACGGTCACCTCGCAATTCAGGTCACGTTTGTCCAGTTATGAGGGTGACCTTAATATTGAAGTTCCACTTTTGCTGTACTGTACATAGAGGCAATCCTCTAATACGGCCATATTGCCTTTTGAGGACTTCTGCTGGCCGTACAAGAGGCGTGGTAACTGAATAAGGTAATTTGGCCGGTTTTGTCTCTCTACACAACATATATAATAAAATACACAAAATAGAGCAATTTATACGGATGTATCCCACAGCATATATTGACCATACCGCCTTGTCCGGATGCTTGAAAAGCACCATGGGAAATTATGGAAGAAGATTGGTAATGTTTGGTAATGTTATTGTAATAATGCGATATCAACAAATAAACGTAAAGTAAGACGTTATTTTGCCGTGAATATTCAACATCGTATGTATTACAATGACAACTGCACAACCCTGAAGCCAGCGTTCGTCCCGGTGCAGCAATATCAGTCAGTATGGCCGCTCTCAAACAGGAACAATAAACAGTAGCGGGAGATTGTAACAATTTCATGTTTCGTAAACAAGGCGGCTGTTGGAGGAACTATGCTGCCATTAGTGTTGATCAGTGAAGTAAATCGAGTGAAGAGAGCCTTGCATGATCCGAACAGGCTGTGCAGAAATTCATCTTCTTACGCTCAAACAAATGGGCAGTGAAAATAGGTTGAACGGGTGCATTGACGTGTGTATGTGTGTGTGTGTATGTATGCATGCATGCATGTATGCGTGTACGTACGTACGTACGTACGTGTGCACGTGTGTACGTGTGCACGTGTGTATGTGTGTGTATGTATGTATGTATGTATGTATGTATGTATGCAAGCGTGTAATACGCATATTACTTTACAATTCTACACTATCACGACTAAGGCCTATCGGTGGATATTAACCTCACTTCCTATCCGACCCTCGTCATTTTTAACAAACAATGAGTACCTGCGAGCGCATTATGGTGTTTATGTAACGATGCTGTGTGTTTTCTAAAATTTTGTGAGTAGTATTAACACGACTGTCAACTACCAAGGCTTCCCGGCAGGTTATAAAATATCCGGTCAGAGGGTCTACCCTTTCTCTTGTCGGATCTGCTTCTTCCTTTTGTAGACTTGGTATTCCATTAATTTGGGCACGCATTGGCAATGTTCTTCCTCCGTGTTGATACTTTAGGCAGCTACATAACGACCTTCTCAGTTCAGCCAGTGTTTCACTGTCTAATAGAAATCAGATACTCACAGAAGAAGATTCTAATTACTCACTATCACATCAGAATAATTGCAGAAGTCTTCTCCGTGTTCGTTTCTAGAACGTTTAATACAGACAGTTAACATGATACAAATCACTCGGTACAAACAACTTGGCTGGCTTTCACTGGAAACAAGGGTGTGAAGTCACATCTTTCTGTAGCAAGTCTACCCGCGCAAGTCTCTCCCCTCCTGTCCATAGACTTCACCTTAAATACTCTACAGTTCTCTCTCTAGTAACTAATTACTCTCATTGGTCACTGCGTCCCTGCATTTCTTAATTCGGAGCGCTATACCCGACTTGCTACCTGGCTACATAGGTCAGATATTACCTTATGTGATAACTTGCTCATCTCTGAGCCAATTACCCGCGCCACTAGGCTAGACCTGTCTGGCCTATCTTTGGTGATGCATCACTACTAAACTTAGGGAGAACTACGTGTATCCCAGATCTAATTTTAAGACACCAAAGCTACTTTTATCTATCTAGACTAAATCAGTTCTAACTATATACTTATTAACTATAAATTCTTAATTATATCATAATTAGAACATTTAATATATAAATACTAGGAATTTATGCAAAGCTCAATTCCGTACAAGATGACGGGTATTTTTGCTAGTACCCGTCAGTTGTTGTGTCTGTTTGCTAAACGTGCTAAACGAATGTACGATTATGTCTATAAGCGAGGCGAGTTTGATGCATGGCACGGTAGCGGACGAGCGCGCTTACAAGGCGGTCCCATCGATGATTAATCATCAGTTTCTGCGGTGGTTTAATTAACTTGGATATCCATGTCAGACGCACTAATATTTCAATTAAGCATCAATGCTAGATTGAGAGTTTGCTCTGGAGCGGACACATTATATATACGGCCGTCTGCCCAGAGAATTGCATCTGCCAGCTACAAGAATACATGTGTAGTCTGTGTGGTTAGTACTGTACGAGGTCGCACTGTTAGACTGCTCCTGACTGGTACAGCTACAAGAACACATGTCGTGTTTGTGTATTCGTACTGTACGATGTCGCACTGTTAGACTGCTCCTGACTGGTACAGCTACAAGAACACATGTCGTGTTTGTGTATTCGTACTGTACGAGGTCGCACTGTTAGACTGCTCCTGACTGGTACAGCTACAAGAACAGATGTCGTGTTTGTGTATTCGTACTGTTCGAGGTCGCACTGTTAGACTGCTCCTGGCTGGTACAGCTACAAGAACACATGTCGTGTTTGTGTATTCGTACTGTTCGAGGTCGCACTGTTAGACTGCTCCTGGCTGGTACAGCTACAAGAACAGATGTCGTGTTTGTGTATTCGTACTGTTCGAGGTCGCACTGTTAGACTGCTCCTGGCTGGTACAGCTACAAGAACACATGTCGTGTTTGTGTGTTCGTACTGTACGTACTGTTAGACGAGGTCGCATGTGTTAGACTGCTCCTGACTGGTACAGCTACAAGAACACATGTCGTGTTTGTGTTTCGTACTGTACTGTTACTGAGGTCGCACTGTTAGACTGCACCTGGCTGGTACAACTACAAGAACACATGTCGTGTTTGTGTGTTCGTACTGTTCGAGGTCGCATTGTTAGACTGCTCCTGACTGGTACAGCTACAAGAACACATGTCGTGTTTGTGTTTTCGTACTGTACGAGGTCGCACTGTTAGACTGCTCCTGGCTGGTACAGCTACAAGAACACATGTCGTGTTTGTGTGTTCGTACTGTTCGAGGTCGCATTGTTAGACTGCTCCTGACTGGTACAGCTACAAGAACACATGTCGTGTTTGTGTTTTCGTACTGTACGAGGTCGCACTGTTAGACTGCACCTGGCTGGTACAGCTACAAGAACACATGTCGTGTTTGTGTGTTCGTACTGTTCGAGGTCGCATTGTTAGACTGCTCCTGACTGGTACAGCTACAAGAACACATGTCGTGTTTGTGTTTCCGTACTGTACGAGGTCGCACTGCTAGACTGCACTGGCCGGTACACATCTAGAAACACTGTTGAATGTCAACTGATTATTTACAACTTAGATCGATCAGTTGTAGTTGCCTTCGACAGTCGACAGATGGCTTAGTGTCTCGCTATTGCTTTCGGTTTTACCACTACACATTAAACTTGCAAAATGCTGACTATACTATTACTTTCGTGTGCTATTACCAACCAATAAACTAGCAAAATGCTGATTATACTATGACATTCGTGTGCTATTACCAACCACTATACTAATAACGTGTTGACTATCACTTTCGGCTATTATTCCCATCCAATGAACTAGCAGAATGTTGACTATCACTTTCGGTTCTTGCTACCATCATGTTCACCGACCGAGTACTAACCATGACTTTCAGGAGGCTCTCACAATCAAAAGACAATTGAATACCCTGACCTCTACAGCGTATATTCAATTAATTATGTTCACTATTTACGTATAATTATTTCTTAATAAAGGTTGGTGCCAGGCTTAGCCAATTATAGTTTGATTTTGATGAACACCACGAAACATGGGATTTCAAGACGTCATACAAATAACTGTCATGACATAATAAACGCATCATAAAATGACTTTCCACTGCTTTCGAGCTGGTTAACTTCCAAAAAATAATAAATTTATTATACAAAAGTAACGATGAGGTGATGTAAAGATGAAGTAATACGGCAAGGACATTTCAAAATGAACTTTAAGACAATTTTGGAGAATATCCCATTTGGAAAATATCCCAAGTTTTTCTTAATCTGGAATAGTTATGACTATATTGATATAAATGGATTCTTCAAAATTAGAGAAGGTAGTCGAATTAGAACGCACGATTTAGTAGAATGTAATAACAAAAACACTAAGTAGGTTGAATATCAAAAGTACGCCTTCTCATTATTAACCGAGGGTAACAGTTCATGACTGGACAGCAATGTGCACCGGTTGTGTAAATGTTGTGTTAATATGTTAAAAACATAATATAAATAGCAACAAATATGATATCAACTATTGTTAGACTTCATATGACTGGAGCGTGGAGGTTTCGATATGAAACTTGCTATACCTCGTGACGAGGACCTGTGAGAGAATATTAAATAATCTCAGTGAACAACAACTATGGATGTCATTACGTAGTACGGGGCGCGGCAGCGTAGTTAGTAGAATATCGTATTATAAACCGAGGTACCTACTTTCGAATGTCATTGCTGCTGTTCAGAAGTTTGCAACATATTCGATGACTCCCCATCGCATTAGTTTAGTCAGCCATTTGTAATAAATGAGTACCTGGCTACAGTGATTGGTGGAATATATCAAAGATTATTGTTCTGATTGATTCTAGATACCAAGGTATACTGTTATGAATGCTTGTAGGTCGTGACTGGCTGTAAATACCAAGGTCTACAGTTATGAATGCTTGTAGGTCGTGACTGGCTGTAAATACCAAGGTCTACAGTTATGAATGCTTGTAGGTCGTGATTGGCTGTAAATACCAAGGTCTACAGTTATGAATGCTTGTAGGTCGTGATTGGCTATAAATACCAAGGCTACTGTTATGAATGCTTGTAGGTCGTGATTGGCTGTAAATACCAAGGTCTACAGTTATGAATGCTTGTAGGTCGTGACTGGCTGTAAATACCAAGGTCTACAGTTATGAATGCTTGTAGGTCGTGACTGGCTGTAAATACCAAGGTCTACAGTTATGAATGCTTGTAGGTCGTGACTGGCTGTAAATACCAAGGTCTACAGTTATGAATGCTTGTAGGTCGTGACTGGCTGTAAATACCAAGGTCTACAGTTATGAATGCTTGTAGGTCGTGATTGGCTGTAAATACCAAGGTCTACAGTTATGAATGCTTGTAGGTCGTGACTGGCTGTAAATACCAAGGTCTACAGTTATGAATGCTTGTAGGTCGTGATTGGCTGTAAATACCAAGGTCTACAGTTATGAATGCTTGTAGGTCGTGATTGGCTGTAAATACCAAGGTCTACAGTTATGAATGCTTGTAGGTCGTGACTGGCTGTAAATACCAAGGTCTATAGTTATGAATGCTTGTAGGTCGTGATTGGCTGTAAATACCAAGGTCTACAGTTATGAATGCTTGTAGGTCGTGACTGGCTGTAAATACCAAGGTCTACAGTTATGAATGCTTGTAGGTCGTGATTGGCTGTAAATACCAAGGTCTACAGTTATGAATGCTTGTAGGTCGTGATTGGCTGTAAATACCAAGGACTACTGTTATGAATGCTTGTAGGTCGTGATTGGCTATAAATACCAAGGTCTACAGTTATGAATGCTTGTAGGTCGTGACTGGCTGTAAATACCAAGGTCTACAGTTATGAATGCTTGTAGGTCGTGATTGGCTGTAAATACCAAGGTCTACAGTTATGAATGCTTGTAGGTCGTGACTGGCTGTAAATACCAAGGTCTACAGTTATGAATGCTTGTAGGTCGTGATTGGCTGTAAATACCAAGGTCTACAGTTATGAATGCTTGTAGGTCGTGATTGGCTGTAAATACCAAGGTCTACAGTTATGAATGCTTGTAGGTCGTGATTGGCTATAAATACCAAGGACTACTGTTATGAATGCTTGTAGGTCGTGATTGGCTGTAAATACCAAGGTCTACAGTTATGAATGCTTGTAGGTCGTGACTGGCTGTAAATACCAAGGTCTACAGTTATGAATGCTTGTAGGTCGTGATTGGCTGTAAATACCAAGGTCTACAGTTATGAATGCTTGTAGGTCGTGATTGGCTGTAAATACCAAGGTCTACAGTTATGAATGCTTGTAGGTCGTGATTGGCTATAAATACCAAGGACTACTGTTATGAATGCTTGTAGGTCGTGATTGGCTGTAAATACCAAGGTCTACAGTTATGAATGCTTGTAGGTCGTGACTGGCTGTAAATACCAAGGTCTACAGTTATGAATGCTTGTAGGTCGTGATTGGCTGTAAATACCAAGGTCTACAGTTATGAATGCTTGTAGGTCGTGACTGGCTGTAAATACCAAGGTCTACAGTTATGAATGCTTGTAGGTCGTGATTGGCTGTAAATACCAAGGTCTACAGTTATGAATGCTTGTAGGTCGTGATTGGCTGTAAATACCAAGGTCTACAGTTATGAATGCTTGTAGGTCGTGATTGGCTGTAAATACCAAGGTCTACAGTTATGAATGCTTGTAGGTCGTGATTGGCTATAAATACCAAGGACTACTGTTATGATTGGTTGTACGTCGTGATTGGCTGTAAATACCAAGGACTACCGTTATTATTGGTTGTAGGTCGTGATTGGCTGTAAATACCTAGGACTACTGTTAGGACTGGTTATAGGTCGTGATTGGCTGTAAATACCAAGGACTACTGTTATTATTGGTTGTAGGCCGTGATTGGCTGTATATACCAAGGACTACTGTTATTATTGGTTGTAGGACGTGATTGGCTGTATATACCAAGGACTACTGTTACGACTGATTGTAGGTCGTGATTGGCTGTACATACCAAGGACTACTGTTATTATTGGTTGTAGGACGTGCTTAGCTGTACATATCAAGGACTACTGTTATGATTGGTTGTACGTCGTGATTGGCTGTAAATACCAAGGACTACCGTTATTATTGGTTGTAGGTCGTGATTGGCTGTACATACCAAGGACTACTGTTACGACTGATTGTAGGTCGTGATTGGCTGTACATACCAAGGACTACTGTTATTATTGGTTGTAGGACGTGCTTAGCTGTACATATCAAGGACTACTGTTATGATTGGTTGTACGTCGTGATTGGCTGTAAATACCAAGGACTACCGTTATTATTGGTTGTAGGTCGTGATTGGCTGTACATACCAAGGACTACTGTTATTATTGGTTGTAGGACGTGCTTAGCTGTACATATCAAGGACTACTGTTATGATTGGTTGTACGTCGTGATTGGCTGTAAATACCAAGGACTACCGTTATTATTGGTTGTAGGTCGTGATTGGCTGTACATACCAAGGACTACTGTTACGACTGATTGTAGGTCGTGATTGGCTGTACATACCAAGGACTACTGTTATTATTGTTTGTAGGACGTGCTTAGCTGTACATATCAAGGACTACTGTTATGATTGGTTGTACGTCGTGATTGGCTGTAAATACCAAGGACTACCGTTATTATTGGTTGTAGGACGTGATTGGCTGTAAATACCACGGTCTACTGTTATGACTGGTTGTAGGTCGTGATTGGATGTAAATACCAAGGACTACTCTTATTATTGGTTGTAGGCCGTGATTGGCTGTAAATACCAAGGACTACTGTTATTATTGGTTGTAGGACGTGATTGGCTGTATATACCAAGGACTACTGTTATGACTGATTGTAGGTCGTGATTGGCTGTACATACCAAGGACAACTGTTATTATTGGTTGTAGGACGTGCTTAGCTGTACATACCAAGGACTACTGTTATGATTGGTTGTACGTCGTGATTGGCTGTAAATACCAAGGACTACCGTTATTATTGGTTGTAGGTCGTGATTGGCTGTACATACCATGGACTACTGTTATGACTGATTGTAGGTCGTGATTGGCTGTAAATACCTAGGATTACTGTTAGGGCTGGTTATAGGTCGTGATTGGCTGTAAATACCAAGGACTACTGTTATTATTGGTTGTAGGACGTGATTGGCTGTAAATACCACGGTCTACTGTTATGACTGGTTGTAGGTCGTGATTGGTTTAAATACCAAGGACTACTGTTATGATTGGTTGTACGTCGTGATTGGCTGTAAATACCAAGGACTACCGTTATTATTGGTTGTAGGTCGTGATTGGCTGTAAATACCACGGTCTACTGTTATGATTGGTTGTAGGTCGTGATTGGCAGTAAATACCAAGGACTACTATTATGATTGGTTGTAGTTCGTGATTGGCTATACATACCAAGGGCTACTGTTATGACTGGTTGTAGGTCGTGATTGGTTGTGAATATTCAAGGACTAATATAACGATTGGTTGTAAGTCGTGATTGGTTATAAAAATCAAGGACTACTGTTATGATTGGTTGTAGGTCGTGATTGGTTGTGAATATCAAGGACTACTGTTGTGATTGGTTGTAGGTCGTAATTGGTTGTGAATATTCAAGGACTAATGTTATGATTGGTTGTAAGTCGTGATTGGTTGTAAATATCAAGAACTACTGTTAAGATTGGTTGTAGGTCGTGATTGGTTGTGAATATTCAAGGACTAATGTTATTGTGTATTTTGAACAAAGATTTAATCGATTTAAATATGATATAAAAAATGCCTGGAAAGTTAGTAATGAATTTCTTTCAAAAAATCGTACAAACCGAAGATTATCATTATTTTTTTTAGAAAATGGTACAAAAATAACTGATAAAAAGGATATTGCAAACAAATGTAATAATTATTTTACAAATATAGGTCAGACCATCGCACAAGGTATTAAAAATAAAGGTAACAAAAACTATAGTTATTATTTAAACAAAAACGTTAATTCTGTATTTACGTTTCAGAGTGTTGATGAAGAGACTATTAGGAAAACTATTAATAATCTTCCCACAAAAAACAGCTGTGGATTTGATGGCATTTCTTCAAAATTGCTCAAGATAATTGAGCCTGCAATTATAAAATCATTAAAGCTGTTAATAAACCAAGTTTTAAAATCCGGGATATTAGTACAGAATCCTTAATAAATGAAGAACTTTTTAAAGTTAATGAATGGCTAAACATAAATAAATTATGTTTAAATAAAAGCAAATCAAAATACATGATTTTTCATATGCCTAATAAACGCACGCAGACTCTTACGCTTAAAATAGATAATATAAATATTGAAAGAGTAGATGAATTTAACTTTCTAGGATTGACTTTAGACACTAACCTAAATTGGAAAAAAAAACACTGAGAAAATTTCAAATAAATGCTCCAAAACAATTGGCATAATAAACAGATTAAAATATGTATTACCTTTAAATATAAAAGTGTTGTTATATAACACATTAATATTATCTCATATCAATTATTGTGTCATGGTTTGGGGATACTAAATAAATAGAATTCAAAAAAAAAAAAAAAAGCAGTGCGAATAATTACCTTAAATAAATACAACTCACACACGGAACCACTTTTTAAAAACTTAAACTACTAAAAGTAGAAGATATATTAAAGTTACATGAATTAATATTTTACTTTAAATACATTCATAAAATGTTACCTCCTTATTTACTTAACTGGCAAACATACTTTTAGAACTAAGCATGACTTTGCAATGAAATGTCTCAAATACAGCCTACCACATGCTATAAATGACACCCCCGATATAATCACAAAGACAAAATATATACTCACAGTTTGCGAGGCTTCTCATTTTATAAAAAAAAAACATACTTGTTACACAAATATAATTATTTATGCACTCTATCAAATTGCTACACATGTCAACAAAACCATTAAATACAATACATGTTATGCTAGTTTCAGGCAACCAGCACACTAACAAACTTACATTCTCACATAAAACAAGCACTCCCGAAAACATACACGAGATAGACACCTTGTAAAAGGACCATATAAATTATCACGTAAATAGGGTGGCTCCTATGATAGCGACAATTGTGTCTTAATAGGAGTCACCGACCCCGATTGAATAAGCTATACGATTAATGTCTATCGTACATCAATACCATAATAGCTGTACATGCGTTTGTATGTATTTTCCAAATAGTATGTTGAACATTATAATGATATACGTATATGTATGCCTGCATAATGTTTATATTTGTTGTTTTTACTGCATAAGTGATGTTCAGAAATTGTGTACCTACATGGGGTCAAATAAACGTTATGTTATGTTATGTTATGTTATGTTATGTTATGTTATGTTATGTTATGTTATGTTATGTTATGTTATGTTATGTTATGTTATGTTATGTTATGATTGGTTGTAAGACATGATTGGTTGTAAATATCAATGATTTCTGTTACGGTTGGTTGTTGGTCGTGATTGGCTGTATATATTAAGGACTACTGTTATAACTGGTTGTAAGTTGTGATTGGCTGTATATATCATGGACTACTATTATGACTGGTTTTAGGTTGTGATTGTTTGTAAATATCAAGGACTACTGTTATGATTGGTTGTAGGTTGTGATTGGCTCTACATATCAAGAACTACTGTTATGAATGGTTGTTGGTTGTGACTGGCTGTAAATATCAAGGATTACTGTTATGATTGGTTGTGGGTCGTGATTGGTGTAAATATCAAGGACTACTGTTGTGACTGGTTGTAGATACCAAACACTACTGCTGTGATTTGTTATAGGTACCAAGGACTATTGTCCGGCGGAATACTTCAACGCGTCGTGTCCGGCCGGCCAGGCGCTACTCATGCAGACTGCCGTGTACGGACGCATGGCCCCTGGTCGCTGTGTCGGCGTCGGCTACGGACACATCGGATGTTCGGTGAACGTGCTGACATACATGCATGCACGCTGCACGGCCCGCACACACTGCGTCGTCTACGTCGCTGACCCCATTCTACACAGGCTCAACCCTTGTCCCCGGGACCTGACGGCCTACATGCGCGCCAAGTACACGTGTGTGATAGGTAGGTCTAATTGTACTAAGGACACACTGCAGTCACGTACATGTGCGTGCTAGGTAGGTCTCCTTGTACTAAGGACACACTGTAGTCACGTACGTGTGTGGGCTAGGTAGGTCTACTTGCACTTAGGACACACTGTAGTCACGTACGTGTGTGTGCTAGGTGGGTCTACTTGCACTTAGGCCACACTGTAGTCACGTACACATGTAATCTAGGTCGGTCTACTTGCACTTAGGACATACTGTAGTCACGTACATGTGTGTGCTAGGTAGGTCTCCTTGTACTAAGGACACACTGTAGTCACGTACGTATGTGGGCTAGGTAGGTCTACTTGCACTTAGGACACACTGTAGTCACGTACGTGTGTGTGCTAGGTGGGTCTACTTGCACTTAGGCCACACTGTAGTCACGTACATGTGTGTGATAGGTGGGTCTACTTGCATTTAGGACACACTGTAGTCACGTACATGTGTGTGTGTGTGTGTGTGTGTGTGTGTGTGTGTGTGTGTGTGTGTGTGTGTGTGTGTGTGTGTGTGTGTGTGCTAGGTGGGTCTACTTGCACTTAGGACATACTGTAGTCACGTACATGTGGGTGCTAGGTGGGTCTACTTGCACTTAGGACATACTGTAGTCACGTACATGTGTGGGCCAGGTGGGTCTACTTGCAGTTAGGACACGCTGTGGTCACGTACATGTGTGTGTGCTAGGTGGGTCTATTTGCACTTATGATATACTGTAGTCACGTACATGTGTGTGCTAGGTGGGTTTACTTGCACTTAGGACACACTGTAGTCACGTACATGTGCGTGTGCTAGGTGTGTCTACTTGCACTCAGGGCACAATGCAGTCAAGAACACGTGAGTGCAGGATAGGTGTATTTGTTAAGTACATACGTATACTAGGTAGGTGTACTTGTACTTAGGGTAGACGACTGTGAAGTACGTGTGTGTGTGATAAGTAGGTATACTTGTATTTATATCCTACATTCAAGTCAAGTCTACTTGCCCCACCCAGTAAGACCAACTTGACCCCCTCAAGAATCCTTCCTCATCACGCCTCACAGTTTATAACGCAATTGTTCTCTCCATATAGATACATTTAAAGAGGGTATTTTAAAAGCGGTCGCATTGCCCATTGCCATTGAAGGGCAACGTCCTCAAATATCACTTTCAATTGAAAAGGCAAACTTTCTTAAGTCTTTCTTTAGAATAGCAATTCAGTTAGCGAAATATCCTAAATTGTTTTTACCGAGTCCGTGTCTAAATTGCCTAATTGCTCAAGAAAGGGCAATTAACTGGTGACCATATCAGAAAAAGGACATTTGTCTTTAAGAAAACTAGTTTTTAAAGGAAAGTTATCTAATGACAAAGAGCAAGTTTGGATAAAATGATAACTACATGTGTACCTGGAATAAAACACGTGAGAATACACTTCCGTTGCAAACCCGCCAATTTGATATTATCCATGAAAGAGCATTTTCCGTTGCCAACAGAGCAGTATTCTCCATAAAAGGGCAAACATGAAACATCTGGGGGAAAAGGTCCCAAAAGTCACAAAACGGAGCGAAAACCTTACCAAGAATAGCAACTTCTGGGGCAAAGTTTATAAAAGGCCTTTTCTGGTAACAAGGAATTCGTCTTTTAACGCAAAATGGACAACATTTTCAAAAATGGGCAAGCCGAAAAGATTTCGTTGTCAAAAGTACAAATGTTGCCATACAGTGATAGCATATTGAGAAAACGTCACCAAAAGGACACTTTCGCGGTTGTAAAGGACAGACGCTGTCGTGAAATTTTAATTTCCTTTTAGTTTTAAACAGAATAATTTGCTGGAAGCTATGGCCTAAAACAACAAATTTGGTATAAAAAAAATTGTTTCCACAAGGGCCGTTCTCCACAAAGTCTGACAGTTCGTATTTTAAGTTTCTACACTGAATTATTTCCTCATTTGTGATCTCCCATATACGTTATACACATATTTGGATTCGTTTCGACGAGATCTTTCAGGATATGTATACATTCCCTATAGCAAAATGCAGGCAAAGGGGTCTAATTCCTGTTAGCATAGCCTAAAACAGGCAAAATGTGCTTTCCATTTTTAAACTTTTACTTTACGAAAAAAAAAAAAATATCGGAAATTCAAACTATACTATCGACGTAATGATATAATATAGTTACATAAGACTCAAAATTGTACCCGTTTTTTTAGAATTGCTAATTGGCCTTTTTATGGTTACACCCGATATCAAGCTTCTTCATAAATGTGTTATTATTACAAATTGTTTCTTTTTAAAAGTTAACGTTAGTAGTAAACCGATTAATATTCAATGTTTGGGTGCAGACATTATTTTACAACAGTTACTTTTATATTGTCTATAAATTTGGTATTTGTGCAAATAAAAAAACAGCTAAATACGCCCGATGTCATTCTAAAATGTGGATTGAGACAAAAATAACGAACAAAATTTATTTCAAAATATATGAATACATAAATAATAATCAATATTACAGGTAAGAATTGTTGCCATTTAAATAAAACGTGTTCAGAAAATAATCACAGCATTTCACAAAAACGGTTACGCACGTTACCAAGCTTTATTTGTGTTTACCATGACGCGATCATTTCTTCACATTTCCTTTCGGTCACCATATGTATGTACATATGCATATAATGTGTGTGCGTGCGTGCGTGCGTTTATGTGGGCTCTTTCACGACCGAAAGTGCATTATCGGGACATTGCCACCAAGTAGAAATTCAATAAAAAACGACCTGCGTCAGATATAATAAACGATAAATCCATAAATCCACACGTGGTATGGCGTACTATGCGATATTTACATTATATCCACTGTATCGCTGAATAATAAGTCTGATTAATTCCGCAGCAGATCTTGAAGAATACAATGAAATCTCCTCCGTTGTATTCTGCGCGGTGAGTATTCTGCAGGGATCTAGTTTAAAAACAAATATATATGTTACATGATAATGTTCGCACAAAAGCTCAGTTGCTTTGAATGTTTGCCTGACATGTATTATAATCGACCTAAAAGACCTTGCACTTCAGTGGTCTGTAGTGTCATCGTTTTTGACATAAATATGTTGCAAGAGGATTACTCGGTGACTTGAGTTATTCCGGTCGTTGAAGACAGCGATCATTATGTTACAGATGACGTCAGCCCTCCTTATGCTACATTTGACGTCAGCGTTTATCATGCTACATGTGACGCCAGAGCTCATATGCTATCAATGACGTCACAGCTCTTTATGTTACAAGTGCCTTCAACATTCATTGAGCTACACTTGACGACAGCGCTCCTTCCGCTACATATGACGTCTGAAGTCATTACGATACAGACGATGTGCTACAGAAGAAAGACATTGCAGTTGTCACTGTTACTGCTATCATATTTATGTCGTTTATGATCTTTTTTACTGTGTTCCTAATCAAAATAATATCACTTTTTTAAGCAATACAATCATAAACCACTCAATATAGTACTGTAGTTACATTTGTTATACACCGTGCAACACCTAATGACACGTTTTATTGTTGCAACGTCATTGTTGTCCACAGTGGCTGCCCGGTCGGAGCGCGACTGTCGCGTGCACGGTGTCTCCCGACTCTCCTCCGCCCTTGGCTACATCTCCAGCTCGACAGGGGGGCGTCGCTGTCCCTGGCTAGTCGCCGTCAACGCTGGTCAGACCATCAAGCTAACGACACTGGCTGTGCGCGCTACTGCCGTTGCCGGGAAGGGTGAAGGCAATTTGCTCTGTCGTAAGGTCGGCAGTGTGCGAGAGGAAAACGGCCCATCGGTCGACCTGGAGTCGTGCGGGGGGACGGACGGACAGACAGTTGTGTACACGTCTACTTCGAACGTCGTGCGAGTGACGCTGTCCCCACACGACAGCGCGAGAGAGCAGCCGTTCCTGCTCAAGTATGAAGGTAACACTCACACGCGTCATCATTACTTGCACTAGATGCATTAATCGCAATGATAACAGTAGTAACGATGTAAACATAATTAGAATAAGTGCAATACTAATAATAATTACACTAATTACAATATTAACTATTTTAACAATGTAAACAATATCCACAATAGTTACACTATTTACAATATTTACATTGATAATATAGTATGATAATAATTACAATAATTGCTATCGTTACAAAATATATTACAATAATAACTATAATGCCGACACCGCTCCCAATGCCTACAATTATTTTTTTTGGCAATAATGACACTATTTACCATTTCCCAAAACTAATATCTTAGCAATACTTAGTACAATTATAATGATTTTAATAATTACAACAATTGAAATGATTACATTAAGTATACTTCTTACTTAGATCGATTTGTGTAATAATTCTTTGCTCAGGTTTATGGAATGTCATCAATCTTTCTGTTTCTTTCCTTCTAGGGCCTGTCTATCTAGACGAGCCAACTTTTACGCGTTTTGGCCAATAGTTGCATACCGTTAAGATTGAAACACATATTGTTCTAGTAACTTGTTTTTTGCAGCTGAAACATTACTTCAAACAAGTCAACGCCTGATGCAGAGCGTAAACTGTTATATTCTATTATATTCTATATGTTATGCAACATAGGAATAGGCAGCTAAACTACTTTCGCCTGTTGCAGCCATAGGATGTGTCGCGCTCACAGCGACCCCTGGTGTCACAATCGTGTCGGTCGGACGCCTGGCGGTAGTGACGTGCAACTACACACTCGAGACGTGGAACCTCGTATGTTCGGGAACAACGTGGAAGGGAGATCGAGGCAACTGTAGTCGCAGCGGTGGGTATCAACGAAATGCGTCATAACTGACACTCACAGTGGAGGGGTTACACATAGCAGGCGTCCGAACCGTGGAGGGGAATTAGGGGGCTCAGCCCTCCAATGTTGGGAGGGAGCTAGGCTCACCAATTTTGAAATTGTTGATGTCGGTGATCACAATTCCAGTTGGTACTTCGGAGTAAAATAATTTTGTTCGTGAAAATGTTCAACAACACCTATTCACCCCTTGGTTTTCGTTGCCAAATTTAGAACGTAATCTCGAAATATTCTACCGACATGGAGAAAACCCGTCTTACATTAGGCACTATTATCACAGGAGATATGCGGACATGGGTTAAATTAGTCTTACATTGGGCACAATTGTCACGGGAAGTCTGCGGACACGGAGTAAACCAGTCTTACACTGGGCACTATTGTTACAAAAAGTAAACGGACATGGAATAAATCAGTCTTACATTGGGCACTATTGTTACGGGAAGTCTGCGGACATGGATTAAATCAGTCTTACATTGGGCACTATTGTCACGGGAAGTCTACGGACACAGAGTAAGCAAGTCTTACATTGGGCACTATTGTTACAGGAAGTCTACGGACATGGACTAAACCAGTCTTACATCGGGCATTATTGTTACAGGAGGTCTGCGGACACGGAATAAACCAGTCGTATATTTGGCACTATTCATACAGGAAGTCTGCGGACACGGAGTAAACCAATCTTATATTGGGCACTATTGTTACAGAAAGTCTGCGGACACGGAGTAAACCAGTCTTGTATTGGGCACTATTGTTACAGGAAGTCTGTGGTCACGGAGTAAACCAATCTTATTTTGGGCACTATTGTTACAGGAAGTCTGCGGACTCGGAATAAACCAGTCTTATATTTGGCACTATTCATACAGGAAGTTTGCGGACACGGAGTAAACCAATCTTATATTGGGCACTGTTGTTACAGGAGATATGAAGACATGGATTAAACCAGTTGTGGACGCTAGAAGCGAATCATTTCCCTACGGTAAGTAAAACCATCATCAAGCAAAGCTTCATGCACAGTTTGGCAATATTGACTGTTTCCATTGTTTTGGTTGTTCTATATTATCATGTCTATGTACATTTTAATAATAATTGTATAATGTACCATGCGAGACAATAATCATACCACAGTGTAATTGTTATTATTATACAATGGATGATATGAAATACAAAACTGTGTTAAAGCATAAACGATGTTGTGTTATGTATGAAGAATTACCAGCACCCTGCACCACTTGCAAGACTGGAGTGAGTAAAGCGGAGATAAGACTGCTGTTATGTATGAAGAAGTACGTATTATTAACACCCTGTGTCACTTGCAAAACTGGAGTGAGTACAATGGAGACAAGACTGCTGATAAGTATGAAGAAGTACATAATATCAACACTCTGTACCACTTGCAACACTGGAGTGAGTAAAGCGGAGACAAGACTGCTGTTATGTATGAAGAAGTATGTATTATCAGCACTGTAGACCACTTGCAAGATTGGAGTGAGTAAAACGGAGACAAGACTGCTGTTATGTATGAAGAAGTACATATTATCAGCACTTTGTACCACTTCCAAGACTGGAGTGAGTAAAGCGGAGACAAGACTGCTGTTATGTATGAAGACGTACGTAGTATCAGCACTGTAGACCACTTGCAAGACTGGAGTGAGTAAAGCGGAGATACGACTGCTGTTATGTATGAAGAAGTATGTATTATCAGCACTGTAGACCACTTGCAAGACTGGAGTGAGTAATGCGGGGACAGGACTGCTGTTATGTATGAAGAAGTACATATTATCAGCACTCTGTACCACCTGCAAGACTGGAGTGAGTAAAGCGGAGATAAGACTGCTGTTATGTATGAAGAAGTACATATTAGCAGCACTCTGTACAACTTGCAAGACTTGAGTGAGTAAAGCAGAGACAAGACTGCTGTCATGTATGAAGAAGTACATATTATCAGCACTGTAGATCACTTGCAAGACTTGAGTGAGTAAAGCGGAGACAAGACTGCCTGTGTATGAGCTGATGTGACGGTGGTTCGTCTTGCAGGCGTCCTGCTGGTCGTTGCTGCGGGCGTCACTCTCGGCGTTGTCCTTGGCGGTCTGTTGCTCTCTCTCGCAGCCTTCTACATGCGAAGGTAAATCTACTTCAGCGCTATGCAAGTGTTATTCACAAATTCTAAATAATTGAAACAATGTTTGATAAGCAATGTACCATTAAATATATCGTGGCTAGGTTTTATAATTAACAATCCTATTAATGCATACATTGCACTTTAAGAGTGCAAGCCGCTATTGTAGTGACATTGTTTACGTAGGCGCACACGACACACTGCCAATGCCCTGGCCACCATCTATCATCTACATCTACGGCAGCTTCAAATGTTATTATGTATGAAAACACACATACTGAGAAATTTGAATTGTTTGGTTGCGAATATATGAGAATAACACATATTTTTACTTTTTCATGGCGGTTACCTTGGTTGTACCAAAATGGCCACTATCTTGTAAACTGTACACATGGCATGACAATTAATTGTACTTAAATCGAAAAGATTCTGTGGCGGCCATCTTTCATTTTCTAGTCCTTTCGAAGTTCCCGTGAGTGAAAATCCACATGCACTTGGAATATCTCAGCACACACGTTGAATATGAATATATAACATTACAAACTTTTCCGGCGAAAATTCAGTTACTCCCTTTGTTGCGAGACTTAGTCCACATTGCTTGAAATTTAATATGTCAGAGGCAATTGCGGAAGGGGTAACATAAAAAATGAAAAGCAGTACTATACAGCTGTACGTCGTGAATAACAGCTGTAATAGCCGCTGTCTGTTGACTGTGGCAGGGATCAGCATCAGCGATGTCGTAACATGGAAGTGGCCGTGCCGGAACAGAACTACCAACAGCGCGCCTATGTACGTGACGGGGTCCTACGTGACGGGGTCACACGCACGCTCCTGTTGACAAGTCGGCCGTACAGCGCCGATACACAAACACGCATTGCCTCCGTGCCCGACCAAGGCACGCTATACAAACACTCGCAACAGAAACTAGCAGCTGCACAGTCCGAGAACAGTCTCTATCGGGGCGACTCCAGTCTCAAGTCAGGACACGTGTACGAGAGTCCGCAGTTCACGTGACTGCATTTACATGTCGGTACATACCTACTCGTGGGGTAATGACCGTCATGGACGTGCAATCTGTGTGTGAACTTTATGGTTAACGCATGTATGTTTGCATATGTGCGTGCGTAACGTGTACCGAGTGTTCTGGTTCTGGTGTGTGTGCGTGTGTGTGTGTGTGTGTGTGTGTGTGTGTGTGTGTGTGTGTGTGTGTGTGTGTGTGTGTGGCGTGTGTGTGGCGTGTGTGTGGTGTGTATGTGTGTGGTGTGTGTGTGTGTGGTGTGTGTGGTGTGTGTGGTGTATGTGGTGTATGTGGTGTGTTTGTAAGTGCGTGCGTGTGTGTGGTGTGTGTGTGCGTGCGTGCGTGCGTGAGCGTGTGAGTGCGCGTGTGCGTACATGTGTGCGTGTTCGTGTTGTGTGTGTAGGTGCGTTCGTACACGCGTGTGCGTGAAGCAACACGTTGTTTGTATTTTGTATGTTGAACATTATTATTATTAAAATATTAGTATTAAAAGACCACTTATGTTGTCAATATTTACGTACTGTAGTTTGACTTCCTCCCGACCTCATACTACGTCTTGTGATAGATATAATTATAGGGATATAGGTTATGGAAAAGAAACGCTGAAAGACCGTCTTATTAATTTGTGACATGATAGTGTGTATGAATTTCTGTCTTTCACTGTGTTCTAAGATCTATAATTGGCTTCAAATATTACCATGTAGCACTGACATGACGCGTCACTCGACGGCCGAGGTCGATCTGTTCAATTCCGACTCTTCCTCCTTCTCTCAGATCGTGTCTGTCTCATGTCATTATTCACCCATATCTCCCAGTCGTACTTTGCCGCATGTGTCTCAGTTACATTCTCTTGCAGCTTCTTGACCGTGCGATTCCATGTTCCTGGTTGCCATATCATCACTAAGGCCATGGTGTGATTGCTAAGTATAACACATGGACACTTTTAAGGGTGATCTCATCAGTTTACAAAGTTCAAACAACTGTACAGTGTTTCGTAGAGGTTCAAATTAACGCACATCCTCACCCATACGGAGTATGGGTTCGCATAGTTCTAAACTACCGCCCACCCTCACCAATACGGAGTATGGGTTCCCATAGTTCTAAACTACCGCCCACCCTCACCAATGCGGAGTATGAGTTCGCTTATTTCTAAACTGCCAACCGCCCTCACCAATACGGAGTATGGGTTCGCATAGTTCTAAACTACCACCCGCCCTCATCAATACGGAGTATGGGTTCGCATAGCTCTAAACTACCACCCGCCCTCACCAATACGGAGTATGGGTTCGCATAGATCTAAACTACCACCCGCCCTCACCAATGCGGAGTATGGGTTCGCATAATTCTAAACTATCACCCGCCCTCACCAATACGGAGTATGGGTTCGCATAGTTCTACACTATCATCTGCCCTCACCAATATGGAGTATGGGTTCGCATATTCTAAACTACCATCCACCCTCACCAATACGGAGTATGAGTTCGCATAGTTCTAAACTACCACCCGCCCTCACCAATACGGAGTATGGGTTCGCATAGTTCTAAACTACCACCCACCCTCACCAATACGGAGTATGGTTTGGCGTAGTTCTAAACTACCACCCACCCTCCCCAATACGGAGTATGGGTTCGCATAGTTCTAAACTACCACCCACCCTCACCAATACGGAGTATGAATTCGCATAGTTCTAAACTACCGGCCACCGTCACCAATAGGGAGTATGGGTTCGCATAGTTCTAAACTACCACCTGCCCCCACCATTACGGAGTATGAGTTCGCATAGTTCTAAACAACCGCCCACCCTCACCAATACGGAGTATGGGTTCGCATAGTTCTAAACAACCGCCCACCCTCACCAATACGGAGTATGAGTTCGCATAGATATAAACTACCACCCGCCCTCACCAATACGGAGTATGGGTTCGCATAGATATAAACTACCGCCCACCCTCACCAATACGGAGTATGGGTTCGCATAGTTCTAAACTACTGCCCACCCTCACCAATACGGAGTATGGGTTCGCATATTCTAAACTACCATCCACCCTCACCAATACGGAGTATGAGTTCGCATAGTTCTAAACTACCACCCGCCCTCACCAATACAGAGTATGGGTTCGCATAGTTCTAAACTACCACCAACCCTCACCAATACGGAGTATGGTTTGGCGCAGTTCTAAACTACCACCCACCCTCCCCAATACAGAGTATGGGTTCGCATAGTTCTAAACTACCACCCACCCTCACCAATACGGAGTATGAGTTCGCATTGTTCTAAACTACCGGCCACCGTCACCAATAGGGAGTATGGGTTCGCATAGTTCTAAACTACCACCTGCCCTCACCATTACGGAGTATGAGTTCGCATAGTTCTAAACAACCGCCCACCCTCACCAATACGGAGTATGGGTTCGCATAGTTCTAAACAACCGCCCACCCTCACCAATACGGAGTATGAGTTCGCATAGTTCTAAACTACCACCCACCCTCACCAATGCGGAGTATGGGTTCGCAAAGTTCTAAAATACCACCCACCCTCCCCAATACGAAGTATGGGTTCGCATAGCTCTAAACTACCACCCGCCCTCAACATTAAGGAGTGTGAGTTCGCATAGTTCTAAACTACCGCCCACCTTCACCAATACAAGATTTAACAAGATTGCCATCCAGAAAATTACTCTGGATGGCAGGTGGACAAGGAAGCCTTTTGGCTTATCGAGAGTCCAATACTTTTTATCTACATGTATCCCGCCTTTTTAAGGTGTGTGTCGATTTTATTTTTAAACATATTCACGCTACTAGCACCAACACAATCAGGAGATAATCTGTTCCATTCATTTACAGTCCTTTGTGAGAATGAGAACTTTCTTATATCTAATCTACACTGCTCCTTTACTAATGTAGCTTCATGTCCTCTGGTCCTTCTATTTTTCTTAACTGAGAAAAAAATGTTTCTATCAATATTTTAAATACGGAGTATGGGTTCGCATAGATCTAAACTACCACCCACGCTCACCAATACGGAGTATGGGTTCGCATAGTTCTAAACTACCGCCCACCAATATGGAGTATGGGTTCGCATAGTTCTAAACTACCGCCCACCTTCACCAATACGGAGTATGGGCTTGCATAGTTCTAAACTACCGCTCACCCTCACCAATATGGAGTGTGGGTTCCCATAGTTCTAAACTACCGCCCACCCTCGCCAATGCGGAATATGAGTTCGCATATTTCTAAACTTCCAACCGCCCTCACCAATACGGAGTATGGGTTCGCATAGTTCTAAACTACCACCCTCCCTCATCAATACGGAGTATGGGTTCGCATAGCTCTAAACTACCGCCCACGCTCACCAATACGGAGTATGGGGTCGCATAGTTCTAAACTACCGCCCACCAATATGGAGTATGGGTTCGCATAGTTCTAAACTACCGCCCACCTTCACCAATACGGAGTATGGGTTTGCATAGTTCTAAACTACCGCTCACCCTCACCAATATGGAGTGTGGGTTCCCATAGTTCTAAACTACCGCCCACCCTCGCCAATGCGGAATATGAGTTCGCATATTTCTAAACTTCCAACCGCCCTCACCAATACGGAGTATGGGTTTGCATAGTTCTAAACTACCACCCTCCCTCATCAATACGGAGTATGGGTTCGCATAGCTCTAAACTACCACCCGCCCTCACCAATACGGAGTATGGGTTCGCAGAGTTCTAAACTACAACCCGCCCTCACCAATGCGGAGTATGGGTTCGCATAATTATAAACTATCACCCGCCCTCACCAATACGGAGTATGGGTTCGCATAGTTCTACACTACCATCCGCCCTCACCAATACGGAGTATGAGTTCGCATAGTTCTAAATTACCATCCACCCTCACCAATACGGAGTATGAGTTCGCATATTTCTAAACTACCACCCGCCCTCACCAATTTGGAGTATGGGTTCGCATAGTTCTAAACTACCACCCACCCTCCCCAATACGGAATATGGGTTCGCATAATTCTAAACTACCACCCACCCTCACCAATACGGAGTATGAGTTCGCATAGTTCTAAACTACCGGCCACCGTCACCAATAGGGAGTATGGGTTCGCATAGTTCTAAACTACCGCCCACCCTCACCAATGCGGAGTATGAGTTCGCATATTTCTAAACTGCCAACCGCCCTCACCAATACGGAGTATGGGTTCGCATAGTTCTAAACTACCACCCGCCCTCATCAATATGGAGTATGGGTTCGCATTGCTCTAAACTACCACACGCCCTCACCAATACGGAGTTTGGGTTCGCATAGTTCTAAACTATCACCCGCCCTCACCAATACGGAGTATGGGTTCGCATAGTTCTACACTACCATCCGCCCTCACCAATATGGAGTATGGGTTCGCATAGTTCTAAACTACCATCCACCCTCACCAATACGGTGTATGAGTTCGCATAGTTCTAAACTACCACCCGCCCTCACCAATGCAGAGTATGGGTTCGCATAATTCTAAACTATCACCCGCCCTCACCAATACGGAGTATGGGTTCGCATAGTTCTACACTACCATCCGCCCTCACCAATATGGAGTATGGGTTCGCATTGTTCTAAACTACCATCCACCCTCACCAATACGGAGTATGAGTTCGCATAGTTCTAAACTACCACCCGCCCTCACCAATACGGAGTATGGGTTCGCATAGTTCTAAACTAACACCCACCCTCACCAATACGGAGTATGGTTTGGCGTAGTTCTAAACAACCACCCACCCTCCCCAACACGGAGTATGGGTTCGCATAGTTCTAAACTACCACCCACCCTCACCAATACGGAGTATGAGTTCGCATAGTTCTAAACTACCGGCCACCGTCACCAATAGGGAGTATGGGTTCGCATAGTTCTAAACTACAACCCGCCCTCACCATTACGGAGTATGAGTTCGCATAGTTCTAAACTACTGCCCACCCTCACCAATACGGAGTATGGGTTCGCATAGTTCTAAACTACCGCCCACCCTCACCAATATGGAGTATGGGTTCGCATAGTTCTAAACTACCGCCCACCCTCACCAATACGGAGTATGAGTTCGCATATTTCTAAACTGCCATCCGCCCTCACCAATACGGAGAATGGGTTCGCATAGTTCTAAACTACCACCCGCCCTCATCAATACGGAGTATGGGTTCGCATAGCTCTAAACTACCGCCCACACTCACCAATACGGAGTATGGGTTCGCATAGTTCTAAACTACCGCCCACCAATATGGAGTATGGGTTCGCATAGTTCTAAACTACCGCCCACCTTCACCAATACGGAGTATGGGTTTGCATAGTTCTAAACTACCGCTCACCCTCACCAATATGGAGTGTGGGTTCCCATAGTTCTAAACTACCGCCCACCCTCGCCAATGCGGAATATGAGTTCGCATATTTCTAAACTTCCAACCGCCCTCACCAATACGGAGTATGGGTTCGCATAGTTCTAAACTACCACCCTCCCTCATCAATACGGAGTATGGGTTCGCATAGCTCTAAACTACCACCCGCCCTCACCAATACGGAGTATGGGTTCGCAGAGTTCTAAACTACAACCCGCCCTCACCAATGCGGAGTATGGGTTCGCATAATTATAAACTATCACCCGCCCTCACCAATACGGAGTATGGGTTCGCATAGTTCTACACTACCATCCGCCCTCACCAATACGGAGTATGAGTTCGCATATTTCTAAACTACCACCCGCCCTCACCAATTTGGAGTATGGGTTCGCATAGTTCTAAACTACCACCCACCCTCCCCAATACGGAATATGGGTTCGCATAGTTCTAAACTACCGCCCACCCTCGCCAATGCGGAATATGAGTTCGCATATTTCTAAACTTCCAACCGCCCTCACCAATACGGAGTATGGGTTCGCATAGTTCTAAACTACCACCCTCCCTCATCAATACGGAGTATGGGTTTGCATAGCTCTAAACTACCACCCGCCCTCACCAATACGGAGTATGGGTTCGCAGAGTTCTAAACTACAACCCGCCCTCACCAATGCGGAGTATGAGTTCGCATATTTCTAAACTGCCAACCGCCCTCACCAATACGGAGTATGGGTTCGCATAGTTCTAAACTACCACCCGCCCTCATCAATATGGAGTATGGGTTCGCATTGCTCTAAACTACCACCCGCCCTCACCAATACGGAGTTTGGGTTCGCATAGTTCTAAACTATCACCCGCCCTCACCAATACGGAGTATGGGTTCGCATAGTTCTACACTACCATCCGCCCTCACCAATATGGAGTATGGGTTCGCATAGTTCTAAACTACCATCCACCCTCACCAATACGGTGTATGAGTTCGCATAGTTCTAAACTACCACCCGCCCTCACCAATGCAGAGTATGGGTTCGCATAATTCTAAACTATCACCCGCCCTCACCAATACGGAGTATGGGTTCGCATAGTTCTACACTACCATCCGCCCTCACCAATATGGAGTATGGGTTCGCATAGTTCTAAACTACCATCCACCCTCACCAATACGGAGTATGAGTTCGCATAGTTCTAAACTACCACCCGCCCTCACCAATACGGAGTATGGGTTCGCATAGTTCTAAACTAACACCCACCCTCACCAATACGGAGTATGGTTTGGCGTAGTTCTAAACTACCACCCACCCTCCCCAACACGGAGTATGGGTTCGCATAGTTCTAAACTACCACCCACCCTCACCAATACGGAGTATGAGTTCGCATAGTTCTAAACTACCGGCCACCGTCACCAATAGGGAGTATGGGTTCGCATAGTTCTAAACTACAACCCGCCCTCACCATTACGGAGTATGAGTTCGCATAGTTCTAAACTACTGCCCACCCTCACCAATACGGAGTATGGGTTCGCATAGTTCTAAACTACCGCCCACCCTCACCAATATGGAGTATGGGTTCGCATAGTTCTAAACTACCGCCCACCCTCACCAATACGGAGTATGAGTTCGCATATTTCTAAACTACCATCCACCCTCACCAATGCGGAGTATGAGTTCGCATAGTTCTAAACTACCACCCGCCCTCACCAATACAGAGTATGGGTTCGCATAGTTCTAAACTACCACCAACCCTCACCAATACGGAGTATGGTTTGGCGCAGTTCTAAACTACCACCCACCCTCCCCAATACAGAGTATGGGTTCGCATAGTTCTAAACTACCACCCACCCTCACCAATACGGAGTATGAGTTCGCATTGTTCTAAACTACCGGCCACCGTCACCAATAGGGAGTATGGGTTCGCATAGTTCTAAACTACCACCTGCCCTCACCATTACGGAGTATGAGTTCGCATAGTTCTAAACAACCGCCCACCCTCACCAATACGGAGTATGGGTTCGCATAGTTCTAAACAACCGCCCACCCTCACCAATACGGAGTATGAGTTCGCATAGTTCTAAACTACCACCCACCCTCACCAATGCGGAGTATGGGTTCGCAAAGTTCTAAAATACCACCCACCCTCCCCAATACGAAGTATGGGTTCGCATAGCTCTAAACTACCACCCGCCCTCAACATTAAGGAGTGTGAGTTCGCATAGTTCTAAACTACCGCCCACCTTCACCAATACAAGATTTAACAAGATTGCCATCCAGAAAATTACTCTGGATGGCAGGTGGACAAGGAAGCCTTTTGGCTTATCGAGAGTCCAATACTTTTTATCTACATGTATCCCGCCTTTTTAAGGTGTGTGTCGATTTTATTTTTAAACATATTCACGCTACTAGCACCAACACAATCAGGAGATAATCTGTTCCATTCATTTACAGTCCTTTGTGAGAATGAGAACTTTCTTATATCTAATCTACACTGCTCCTTTACTAATGTAGCTTCATGTCCTCTGGTCCTTCTATTTTTCTTAACTGAGAAAAAAATGTTTCTATCAATATTTTAAATACGGAGTATGGGTTCGCATAGATCTAAACTACCACCCACGCTCACCAATACGGAGTATGGGTTCGCATAGTTCTAAACTACCGCCCACCAATATGGAGTATGGGTTCGCATAGTTCTAAACTACCGCCCACCTTCACCAATACGGAGTATGGGCTTGCATAGTTCTAAACTACCGCTCACCCTCACCAATATGGAGTGTGGGTTCCCATAGTTCTAAACTACCGCCCACCCTCGCCAATGCGGAATATGAGTTCGCATATTTCTAAACTTCCAACCGCCCTCACCAATACGGAGTATGGGTTCGCATAGTTCTAAACTACCACCCTCCCTCATCAATACGGAGTATGGGTTCGCATAGCTCTAAACTACCGCCCACGCTCACCAATACGGAGTATGGGGTCGCATAGTTCTAAACTACCGCCCACCAATATGGAGTATGGGTTCGCATAGTTCTAAACTACCGCCCACCTTCACCAATACGGAGTATGGGTTTGCATAGTTCTAAACTACCGCTCACCCTCACCAATATGGAGTGTGGGTTCCCATAGTTCTAAACTACCGCCCACCCTCGCCAATGCGGAATATGAGTTCGCATATTTCTAAACTTCCAACCGCCCTCACCAATACGGAGTATGGGTTTGCATAGTTCTAAACTACCACCCTCCCTCATCAATACGGAGTATGGGTTCGCATAGCTCTAAACTACCACCCGCCCTCACCAATACGGAGTATGGGTTCGCAGAGTTCTAAACTACAACCCGCCCTCACCAATGCGGAGTATGGGTTCGCATAATTATAAACTATCACCCGCCCTCACCAATACGGAGTATGGGTTCGCATAGTTCTACACTACCATCCGCCCTCACCAATACGGAGTATGAGTTCGCATAGTTCTAAATTACCATCCACCCTCACCAATACGGAGTATGAGTTCGCATATTTCTAAACTACCACCCGCCCTCACCAATTTGGAGTATGGGTTCGCATAGTTCTAAACTACCACCCACCCTCCCCAATACGGAATATGGGTTCGCATAATTCTAAACTACCACCCACCCTCACCAATACGGAGTATGAGTTCGCATAGTTCTAAACTACCGGCCACCGTCACCAATAGGGAGTATGGGTTCGCATAGTTCTAAACTACCGCCCACCCTCACCAATGCGGAGTATGAGTTCGCATATTTCTAAACTGCCAACCGCCCTCACCAATACGGAGTATGGGTTCGCATAGTTCTAAACTACCACCCGCCCTCATCAATATGGAGTATGGGTTCGCATTGCTCTAAACTACCACACGCCCTCACCAATACGGAGTTTGGGTTCGCATAGTTCTAAACTATCACCCGCCCTCACCAATACGGAGTATGGGTTCGCATAGTTCTACACTACCATCCGCCCTCACCAATATGGAGTATGGGTTCGCATAGTTCTAAACTACCATCCACCCTCACCAATACGGTGTATGAGTTCGCATAGTTCTAAACTACCACCCGCCCTCACCAATGCAGAGTATGGGTTCGCATAATTCTAAACTATCACCCGCCCTCACCAATACGGAGTATGGGTTCGCATAGTTCTACACTACCATCCGCCCTCACCAATATGGAGTATGGGTTCGCATAGTTCTAAACTACCATCCACCCTCACCAATACGGAGTATGAGTTCGCATAGTTCTAAACTACCACCCGCCCTCACCAATACGGAGTATGGGTTCGCATAGTTCTAAACTAACATCCACCCTCACCAATACGGAGTATGGTTTGGCGTAGTTCTAAACTACCACCCACCCTCCCCAACACGGAGTATGGGTTCGCATAGTTCTAAACTAACACCCACCCTCACCAATACGGAGTATGAGTTCGCATAATTCTAAACAACCGGCCACCGTCACCAATAGGGAGTATGGGTTCGCATAGTTCTAAACTACAACCCGCCCTCACCATTACGGAGTATGAGTTCGCATAGTTCTAAACTACTGCCCAACCTCACCAATACGGAGTATGGGTTCGCATAGTTCTAAACTACCGCCCACCCTCACCAATATGGAGTATGGGTTCGCATAGTTCTAAACTACCGCCCACCCTCACCAATACGGAGTATGAGTTCGCATATTTCTAAACTGCCATCCGCCCTCACCAATACGGAGAATGGGTTCGCATAGTTCTAAACTACCACCCGCCCTCATCAATACGGAGTATGGGTTCGCATAGTTCTAAACTACCGCCCACCCTCACCAATACGGAGTATGGGTTCGCATAGTTCTAAACTACCGCCCACCAATATGGAGTATGGGTTCGCATAGTTCTAAACTACCGCCCACCTTCACCAATACGGAGTATGGGTTTGCATAGTTCTAAACTACCGCTCACCCTCACCAATATGGAGTGTGGGTTCCCATAGTTCTAAACTACCGCCCACCCTCGCCAATGCGGAATATGAGTTCGCATATTTCTAAACTTCCAACCGCCCTCACCAATACGGAGTATGGGTTCGCATAGTTCTAAACTACCACCCGCCCTCATCAATACGGAGTATGGGTTCGCATAGCTCTAAACTACCACCCGCCCTCACCAATACGGAGTATGGGTTCGCATAGTTCTAAACTACAACCCGCCCTCACCAATGCGGAGTATGGGTTCGCATAATTATAAACTATCACCCGCCCTCACCAATACGGAGTATGGGTTCGCATAGTTCTACCATCCGCCCACTCACAGTACACGGAGTAGCAGGACGCTGTTCTAAACTACGACCCGCCCTCACCAATTTGGGTATGGGTTCGCAGGTTCAAACTACCACCCACCTCCCAATTACGGAATATGGGGTTGCACATAGTTCCTAAACTACCGCCACCCTCGCCAATACCGGAATAGCAAGTTCGCATATTTCTTTAAACTTCCAACCACCCTCACCAGTACGGGTATGGGTTCGCATGGTCTAAACTACCACCCTCCTCATCAGTATTACGGGTATGGGTTCCCGCGGCATAAACTGCACCCACCCTCACCAATACGGAGTATGGGTTTCGCATAGTTCTAAACTACCGGCCACCGTCACCAATGCGGAGTATGAGTTCGCATATTTCTAAACTGCCAACCGCCCTCACCAATACGGAGTATGGGTTCGTATAGTTCTAAACTACCACCCGCCCTCATCAATATGGAGTATGGGTTCGCATTGCTCTAAACTACCACACGCCCTCACCAATACGGAGTTTGGGTTCGCATAGTTCTAAACTATCACCCGCCCTCACCAATACGGAGAATGGGTTCGCATAGTTCTACACTACCATCCGCCCTCACCAATATGGAGTATGGGTTCGCATAGTTCTAAACTACCATCCACCCTCACCAATACGGTGTATGAGTTCGCATAGTTCTAAACTACCACCCGCCCTCACCAATGCAGAGTATGGGTTCGCATAATTCTAAACTATCACCCGCCCTCACCAATACGGAGTATGGGTTCGCATAGTTCTACACTACCATCCGCCCTCACCAATATGGAGTATGGGTTCGCATAGTTCTAAACTACCATCCACCCTCACCAATACGGAGTATGAGTTCGCATAGTTCTAAACTACCACCCGCCCTCACCAATACGGAGTATGGGTTCGCATAGTTCTAAACTAACACCCACCCTCACCAATACGGAGTATGGTTTGGCGTAGTTCTAAACAACCACCCACCCTCCCCAACACGGAGTATGGGTTCGCATAGTTCTAAACTACCACCCACCCTCACCAATACGGAGTATGAGTTCGCATAGTTCTAAACTACCGGCCACCGTCACCAATAGGGAGTATGGGTTCGCATAGTTCTAAACTACAACCCGCCCTCACCATTACGGAGTATGAGTTCGCATAGTTCTAAACTACTGCCCACCCTCACCAATACGGAGTATGGGTTCGCATAGTTCTAAACTACCGCCCACCCTCACCAATATGGAGTATGGGTTCGCATAGTTCTAAACTACCGCCCACCCTCACCAATACGGAGTATGAGTTCGCATATTTCTAAACTGCCATCCGCCCTCACCAATACGGAGAATGGGTTCGCATAGTTCTAAACTACCACCCGCCCTCATCAATACGGAGTATGGGTTCGCATAGCTCTAAACTACCGCCCACACTCACCAATACGGAGTATGGGTTCGCATAGTTCTAAACTACCGCCCACCAATATGGAGTATGGGTTCGCATAGTTCTAAACTACCGCCCACCTTCACCAATACGGAGTATGGGTTTGCATAGTTCTAAACTACCGCTCACCCTCACCAATATGGAGTGTGGGTTCCCATAGTTCTAAACTACCGCCCACCCTCGCCAATGCGGAATATGAGTTCGCATATTTCTAAACTTCCAACCGCCCTCACCAATACGGAGTATGGGTTTGCATAGTTCTAAACTACCACCCTCCCTCATCAATACGGAGTATGGGTTCGCATAGCTCTAAACTACCACCCGCCCTCACCAATACGGAGTATGGGTTCGCAGAGTTCTAAACTACAACCCGCCCTCACCAATGCGGAGTATGGGTTCGCATAATTATAAACTATCACCCGCCCTCACCAATACGGAGTATGGGTTCGCATAGTTCTACACTACCATCCGCCCTCACCAATACGGAGTATGAGTTCGCATATTTCTAAACTACGACCCGCCCTCACCAATTTGGAGTATGGGTTCGCATAGTTCTAAACTACCACCCACCCTCCCCAATACGGAATATGGGTTCGCATAGTTCTAAACTACCGCCCACCCTCGCCAATGCGGAATATGAGTTCGCATATTTCTAAACTTCCAACCGCCCTCACCAATACGGAGTATGGGTTCGCATAGTTCTAAACTACCACCCTCCCTCATCAATACGGAGTATGGGTTCGCATAGCTCTAAACTACCACCCGCCCTCACCAATACGGAGTATGGGTTCGCAGAGTTCTAAACTACAACCCGCCCTCACCAATGCGGAGTATGAGTTCGCATATTTCTAAACTGCCAACCGCCCTCACCAATACGGAGTATGGGTTCGCATAGTTCTAAACTACCACCCGCCCTCACCAATATGGAGTATGGGTTCGCATTGCTCTAAACTACCACACGCCCTCACCAATACGGAGTTTGGGTTCGCATAGTTCTAAACTATCACCCGCCCTCACCAATACGGAGTATGGGTTCGCATAGTTCTACACTACCATCCGCCCTCACCAATATGGAGTATGGGTTCGCATAGTTCTAAACTACCATCCACCCTCACCAATACGGTGTATGAGTTCGCATAGTTCTAAACTACCACCCGCCCTCACCAATGCAGAGTATGGGTTCGCATAATTCTAAACTATCACCCGCCCTCACCAATACGGAGTATGGGTTCGCATAGTTCTACACTACCATCCGCCCTCACCAATATGGAGTATGGGTTCGCATAGTTCTAAACTACTTTCCACCCTCACCAATACGGAGTATGAGTTCGCATAGTTCTAAACTACCACCCGCCCTCACCAATACGGAGTATGGGTTCGCATAGTTCTAAACTAACACCCACCCTCACCAATACGGAGTATGGTTTGGCGTAGTTCTAAACTACCACCCACCCTCCCCAACACGGAGTATGGGTTCGCATAGTTCTAAACTACCACCCACCCTCACCAATACGGAGTATGAGTTCGCATAGTTCTAAACTACCGGCCACCGTCACCAATAGGGAGTATGGGTTCGCATAGTTCTAAACTACAACCCGCCCTCACCATTACGGAGTATGAGTTCGCATAGTTCTAAACTACTGCCCACCCTCACCAATACGGAGTATGGGTTCGCATAGTTCTAAACTACCGCCCACCCTCACCAATATGGAGTATGGGTTCGCATAGTTCTAAACTACCGCCCACCCTCACCAATACGGAGTATGAGTTCGCATATTTCTAAACTGCCATCCGCCCTCACCAATACGGAGAATGGGTTCGCATAGTTCTAAACTACCACCCGCCCTCATCAATACGGAGTATGGGTTCGCATAGTTCTAAACTACCGCCCACCCTCACCAATACGGAGTGTGGGTTCGCATAGTTCTAAACTACCACCCACCCTCACCAATGCGGAGTATTGGTTCGCAAAGTTCTAAACTACCTCCCACCTTCAACAATACGAAGTATGGGTTCGCATAGCTCTAAACTTCCACCCGCCCTCACCATTACGGAGTATGAGTTCGCATAGTTCTAAACTACCGCCCACCCTCACCAATACGGAGTATGGGTTCGCATAGATCTAAACTACCACCCACCCTCACCATTACGGAGTATGAGTTCGCGTAGTTCTAAACTACCGCCCACGTTCACCGATACGGAGTATGGGTTCGCATAGTTCTAAACTACCGCCCACCCTCACCAATATGGAGTATGGGTTCACATAGTTCTAAACTACCGCCCACCCTCACCAATGCGGAATATGAGTTCGCATATTTCTAAACTGCCAACCGCCCTCACCAATTCGGAGTATGGGTTCGCATAGTTCTTAACTACCACCCGCCCTCATCAATACGGAGTATGGGTTCGCATAGCTCTAAACTACCACCCGCCCTCACCAATATGGAGTATGGGTTCACATAGTTCTAAACTACCGCCCACCCTCACCAATACGGAGTATGAGTTCGCATATTTCTAAACTGCCAACCGCCCTCACCAATACGGAGTATGGGTTCGCATAGTTCTAAACTACCACCCACCCTCACCAATACGGAGTATGGGTTCGCAAAGTTCTAAACTACCACCCACCCTCACCAATACGGAGTATGGGTTCGCATAGCTCTAAACTACCACCCGCCCTCACCATTACGGAGTATGAGTTCGCATAGTTCTAAACTACCGCCCACCCTCACCAATACGGAGTATGGGTTTGCATAGTTCCAAACTACCGCTCACCATCACCAATATGGAGTATGGGTTCCCATAGTTCTAAACTACCACCCACCCTCACCAATGCGGAATATGAGTTCGCATATTTCTAAACTGCCAACCGCCCTCACCAGTACGGAGTATGGGTTCGCATTGTTCTAAACTACCACCCTCCCTCATCAATACGGAGTGTGGGTTCGCATAGCTCTAAACTACCACCCACCCTCACCAATACGGAGTATGGGTTCATATAGTTCTAAACTACAACCCGCCCTCACCAATGCGGAGTATGGGTTCGCATAGTTCTACACTACCATCCGTCCTCACCAATACGGAGTATGGGTTCGCATAGTTCTAAACTACCATCCACCCTCACCAATACGGAGTATGAGTTCGCATATTTCTAAACTACCACCCGCCCTCACCAATACGGAGTATGGTTTGGCATATTTCTAAACTACCACCCACCCTCACCAATACGGAGTATGAGTTCGCATAGTTCTAAACTACCGGCCACCGTCACCAATGCGGAGTATGAGTTCGCATATTTCTAAACTGCCAACCGCCCTCACCAATACGGAGTATGGGTTCGTATAGTTCTAAACTACCACCCGCCCTCATCAATATGGAGTATGGGTTCGCATTGCTCTAAACTACCACACGCCCTCACCAATACGGAGTTTGGGTTCGCATAGTTCTAAACTATCACCCGCCCTCACCAATACGGAGAATGGGTTCGCATAGTTCTACACTACCATCCGCCCTCACCAATATGGAGTATGGGTTCGCATAGTTCTAAACTACCATCCACCCTCACCAATACGGTGTATGAGTTCGCATAGTTCTAAACTACCACCCGCCCTCACCAATGCAGAGTATGGGTTCGCATAATTCTAAACTATCACCCGCCCTCACCAATACGGAGTATGGGTTCGCATAGTTCTACACTACCATCCGCCCTCACCAATATGGAGTATGGGTTCGCATAGTTCTAAACTACCATCCACCCTCACCAATACGGAGTATGAGTTCGCATAGTTCTAAACTACCACCCGCCCTCACCAATACGGAGTATGGGTTCGCATAGTTCTAAACTAACACCCACCCTCACCAATACGGAGTATGGTTTGGCGTAGTTCTAAACTACCACCCACCCTCCCCAACACGGAGTATGGGTTCGCATAGTTCTAAACTACCACCCACCCTCACCAATACGGAGTATGAGTTCGCATAGTTCTAAACTACCGGCCACCGTCACCAATAGGGAGTATGGGTTCGCATAGTTCTAAACTACAACCCGCCCTCACCATTACGGAGTATGAGTTCGCATAGTTCTAAACTACTGCCCACCCTCACCAATACGGAGTATGGGTTCGCATAGTTCTAAACTACCGCCCACCCTCACCAATATGGAGTATGGGTTCGCATAGTTCTAAACTACCGCCCACCCTCACCAATACGGAGTGTGGGTTCGCATAGTTCTAAACTACCACCCACCCTCACCAATGCGGAGTATTGGTTCGCAAAGTTCTAAACTACCACCCTCCCTCACCAATACGAAGTATGGGTTCGCATAGCTCTAAACTTCCACCCGCCCTCACCATTACGGAGTATGAGTTCGCATAGTTCTAAACTAACGCCCACCCTCACCAATACGGAGTATGGGTTCGCATAGATCTAAACTACCACCCACCCTCACCATTACGGAGTATGAGTTCGCGTAGTTCTAAACTACCGCCCACGTTCACCGATACGGAGTATGGGTTCGCATAGTTCTAAACTACCGCCCACCCTCACCAATATGGAGTATGGGTTCACATAGTTCTAAACTACCGCCCACCCTCACCAATGCGGAATATGAGTTCGCATATTTCTAAACTGCCAACCGCCCTCACCAATTCGGAGTATGGGTTCGCATAGTTCTTAACTACCACCCGCCCTCATCAATACGGAGTATGGGTTCGCATAGCTCTAAACTACCACCCGCCCTCACCAATATGGAGTATGGGTTCACATAGTTCTAAACTACCGCCCACCCTCACCAATACGGAGTATGAGTTCGCATATTTCTAAACTGCCAACCGCCCTCACCAATACGGAGTATGGGTTCGCATAGTTCTAAACTACCACCCACCCTCACCAATACGGAGTATGGGTTCGCAAAGTTCTAAACTACCGCCCACCCTCACCAATACGGAGTATGGGTTCGCATAGCTCTAAACTACCACCCGCCCTCACCATTACGGAGTATGAGTTCGCATAGTTCTAAACTACCGCCCACCCTCACCAATACGGAGTATGGGTTTGCATAGTTCCAAACTACCGCTCACCATCACCAATATGGAGTATGGGTTCCCATAGTTCTAAACTACCACCCACCCTCACCAATGCGGAATATGAGTTCGCATATTTCTAAACTGCCAACCGCCCTCACCAGTACGGAGTATGGGTTCGCATTGTTCTAAACTACCACCCTCCCTCATCAATACGGAGTGTGGGTTCGCATAGCTCTAAACTACCACCCACCCTCACCAATACGGAGTATGGGTTCATATAGTTCTAAACTACAACCCGCCCTCACCAATGCGGAGTATGGGTTCGCATAATTATAAACTATCACCCGCCCTCACCAATACGGAGTATGGGTTCGCATAGTTCTACACTACCATCCGTCCTCACCAATACGGAGTATGGGTTCGCATAGTTCTAAACTACCATCCACCCTCACCAATACGGAGTATGAGTTCGCATATTTCTAAACTACCACCCGCCCTCACCAATACGGAGTATGGTTTGGCATAGTTCTAAACTACCACCCACCCTCACCAATACGGAGTATGAGTTCGCATAGTTCTAAACTACCGGCCACCGTCACCAATAGGGAGTATGGGTTCGCATAGTTCTGAACTACCACCTGCCCTCACCATTACAGAGTATGAGTTCGCATAGTTCTAAACTACCGCCCACCCTCACCAATATGGAGTTTGGATTCGCATAGTTCTAAACTATCGCCCACCCTCACCAATAAGGAATATGGGTTCAAATAGTTGTAAACTACCACCCACCCTCACCAGTACGGAATATGGGTTCGCATAATTCTAAACTACCACCCACCCTCACCAATACGGAGTATGGGTTCGCATAGTACTAAACTACCGCCCACCCTCACCAATACGGAGTATGGGTTCGCATAGTTCTAAACTACCGCCCACCCTCACCAATACGGAGTATGGGTTCGCATAGTTATAAACTACCGCCCACCCTCACCAATACGGAGTATGAGTTAGCGTAGTTCTAAACTAACACCCGCCCTCACCAATACGGGGTATGGGTTCACATAGTTCTAAACTACCGCCCACCCTCACCAATAGGGAGTATGGGTTCGCATAGTTCTAAACTACCGCCCACCCTCACCAATATGGAGTATGGGTTCGCATAGTTCTAAATTACCGCCCACCCTCACCAATATGGAGTATGGGTTCGCATAGTTCTAAACTACCGCCCACCCTCATCAATACGGAGTATGGGTTCGCATAGTTCTAAACTATCGCCCACCCTCACCAATACGGAGTATGGGTTCGCATAGTTCTAAACTACCGCCCACCCTCACCAATATGGAGTATGGGTTCGCATAGTTCTAAACTTCCGCCCACCCTCACCAATACGGAGTATGGGTTCGCATAGTTCTAAACTACCTCCCACCCTCACCAATACGGAGTTTGGGTTCACATAGTTCTAAACTACCACCCACCCTCACAAATACGGAGTATGGGTTCGCATAGTTCTAAACTACCACCCACCCTCATCACTACGGAGTATGGGTTCGCACGGTTCTAAACTACCTTCCTCCCTCACCAATACGGATTATATATATTATGGGGTCGTAAGATTTTAGCCGATACAAAATGGTTTCCAAACACAGGTGCCCGATTCAACTAACGTGTCGTGGTTGCCGTAATATAACATTACCCACTAAGCTGCCCGCTTCTGATATCCACAATAGATTCAACTAACGTGACGTGTTTGCCGTAGTATAATATTACCCACTAAGCTGCCCGCTTCTGATATTCGTAATAGATTCAACTAACGTGACGTGGTTGCCATAATGTAATATTACCCACTAAGCTGCCCACTTCTGATATCCACAATATATTCGATGTGCGTTAGTATATGTTCATTGTGGTAGGTGGAGCCCCTATAGTGATTTAATTTCCTTACGATACGTGATCACTAGCACTGCACCGCCTATCCATATGCATTGCTACACGGTTTGGGGATTTTGCGAACTTATGCGCGACCGCACCTTATTAGTAGCAATATCACCGTCAACATGCTACCGGTTTATACACGTTTCATTTAGTTTCGAAATCTTTTAATAAAATGTGTCATTATGTCTGACTGGATCCTGTAAACTGTTGACGAAACAACACGGGCCGGCATTAACCGCCTACTGTGACGTCATAAGCAGCTTACTGTGATGTACAGTAAGACGTAAAAAGCCTACTGTGACTTGAAAAGTTACTGGCGTTAAATAGCCTACTGTAACGTAAGTCGTCAAATAACGTACTGTGATGTAAGGCGTTAAATAGCCTACTTTGACATAAAGGGTTTAACTAGCCTACAGTAACGTAGGGCGTTAAATGGTCTACCGTGAGATAAGGCGCTGAATAGCCTACTGTAGCGTAACGTGTTAAAAAGCCTATTGCCACGTAAGGCATGAAATAGCGTACTATCACGTAAGGCGTTAGTCTAGTGTCACATAAGACTATTCATACTTTGCGATGTACCCTATTTAATGATCACAGTAAATCAATTTGGTGATATTAACACAATTCGTCCGCTTGCATGAAACCAACTGTTCCGTGTTACGTAAACGTATTGCACATTGCACACCATGAACAGATCACCTCAACTTTATCCAGCGATAAAGTGTAACTTGCTTGCGTTTTAACATGCATTTGTTCGTATAATGTATGCATCATGTAAGCATCATGTACGCATCTTGTCCGCACCTTGTACGCATCACGTACGCGTCATGTATGCATCCTGTCCGCATCATATTCACGTGATGCCTACATCACGTATGCATCATGTACGCATCATGTACGCATCGTGCGTGTAACATATACGTATCAGCATTGGCCCTACGTGTTTCACTTTTGTCGTCCACTGATCGCGTCAGAGTTGACTTAGTAAGTTCCTTTCCGTGCCCAACATTCGTTGAAGAGAAAATCTGTCATGAGACGAGCAAGATGCCGATTTATCCGGACGAAATAGTGATTCAAATCTGGATAGACCTGCAGATAGAATAGATTGAAGTGAACAATATGACAACGGCAAGTCACTTCGTTTTCAATAACCACACCATTAGCTCAATAACAGTTTTAACAAACATAATGCAACAAACAAATACACCTCAAACAAAACACATTAACCTCTTAGGCATCGGAACCAGGGGTGGCTTGAAGCGATGATCTCCCAATAATTGTGGAGGGAGCTTAGCCCCTCAATATTGAGGAAACATGGTGTGTGTTTTGTTTGAGATGGAGTTTTTTGAGGGCGAGGAGTTTTGTTAGGCCCAATGGGTCCACATTGAGGTTTACAGAGAGCCTAGAGGGATTTAGAAAACATTTGAAGGTCGCCGATAATTATTGAACAGTATCCTGCCCCCCGCAAAACCGATCGCGGAAAAGCTGAAAGCATGGCGGCGCGGCGGAAGACAATCTTCAACCGCTCCCCCCCCCCCGTTGTTCGCCGACTCATGTGAACCTGTATTAATATACTATAATCAATACGAAATAGTAACGCGGCGTCATGGTTTCTATGGCTGACACAGGGTTAGCGGCGACGAGCCGAACTGGTCCAGCTGTCAAAACCGAATACTGCATTATACAATACATTTGACAAGAACCTGCTGATACTTAATGGTCACGGAGTTTATCAATTTTAGTTTTAAACATAACCACACACTTAGCATTAACACAATTACTAAATACATTTTAACATAATAATTTTTAAAAAAGGTAGACGATTCGTAGAGTTAGTAAAACTACGTCCGTAATAAGCTTAGTGGTAACAGAAGGGATTGTCTTTATGTCACGACCTGTCACGTGGCATAACGACAATGTACGGTCTTGTTACCTGTACGCGAAACTGTATTTCTGCTTCAATCAGGGCGCTAATCAACTGCGCTGAGCTCGCGAAGTGAACGTTGTCTGGTGGTAAATGAGAAGACAGAACACATTAGAAAAAATGCATTAACTATTTTAGCACAGTATTACTATTTATACACAAGTATAAGTATATGAATATAATAATGACAACGATGCACGGACTACAGTAATGACAGTTCGACAATGACCTGGTGACACTCGATGTGCCCACGACAGAGTGTTTTAACTCTATTTAAAGGAGACGATCAACGAAGAACAAGGTTGACGTCACCAATACAGTTCATGGCAACTGTACAGTGAAGAGGGTATCACGTGCTCGTGATGACGATGGCTTCAAAGATAATGCTACTGCTGCTTGTGCAGCTGCTGATGTTGATGATGACGATGGTGATGACTTCTATGACGGTGCCGATCTTGACGATGACGCTAATTATGATTATTATGTTAAACACAATTAACGTCATCACATATTTGTACAGTTTTAACAAGTGTGTATCGTCACTATATACTGTACGACACAGGATAAACAACCTTACTAAATAAGGATCGCTGTCTTTACGATGACGACTCAACGTCAAACGTGTATACAACGACATGTTTAATGTTGACGATAAGAGCATGCGTTAGTGGTGACTTGACGTCATACCCAACTCACCGTCGGCAGTGCCATGGATCAACAACAGAGTTCGATTTCTAAAATGTTCGACCTTGTTCAGCACGCTAGCTCTCTAAAAAAACACAAATACAGGAAAACTTCACATTTGGATAACACAATTGTTGACACACAAGCAAGAGATGTTTTGTCATTTTACACGTTCACAGTTGAAGTAAATGTTGCTCAGTACGTATGCGTGTATAATTATCTGTCTACAGGTACGCGTGCATGTGTATGTGTGCGTGCGCTCATGTTTGCGACTGTACGTTCTCACGTGAAGCTATGCATATGTGCGTTCACGTGCACGAATGTCGCGTACATGACCAAGATCACGTAACTAGTTGAATAAGGAAAGCATAAACACGAAGAAAATCGATTTTTTAGCCGACTGCAAAGAGCTCTTTGCTTCTTGTGCTTAATGCACCTCAGGAAATTAGCCACAAATAAATAGTGTCGTAGTGTAGTAGTTTGTAATGCATGCGCTTCACACTCTCGCTTTCAGCTCCGACCGCCAGCTAGCCCCCTCACCGGGGTGAAAAGTGACAAGAGTGCGCAAGCCTCCCCTGCTGGTACATAGCCTCTCCGTGACCTCATTGTGGTACTCCACGGTAACTGGACACCTTACTGCCCCAGGCTGGTATGCTAGGGTTTTAGGAGAAGGACAACTCTGATTCCAAACCTGAGTAGACCCACTTCAATAGGCTTGGCAGGCAGTGGGTCTATGAGAAGGAACACTCTTACTTCAAAACCATATACGCTGAACAGTGGATAGGTCCACTGGACCTGCACGGATTGGACTAAGACGCTTCCGCCCCCATGAGTCTACCACCTATGAGTAAATACGGTGAATCTAGCACGACATCACAGGGCGGATGTCTACCTCGACGAAGTCAACGGCCAGGACGGAAGGGCTCCAATAAGAGTTCAACGACCACGTGTTCGGGATCAAGGCGTGCCACATCTTCTAGTGGATATTGGCTCCGATAGGTTGAAAATCTGCCCAGGACACACCATGATCATGAAAACCAGTTCAAATCACGCGGAAGAGACGATATTACCATCGGTACATGGAACGTCAGGACACTGAGATCTGCAGGTAAACTGAAAGAACTCAAACATGAGATGGAGAGATACTGATGCAAACTGCTTGTAATCTCTAAAATGCGTTGGAAAAACTTTTTTGAAACATCAACCGAAAAAGGACGCAAGGTCTACTTCAGTGGCAACAAGGTCAAACACGCACATGGCGTTGGGTTTCCTCTACACAAAGACATCGTGAAATCTGTCTTGGGTTATCGCCCCATCTCCAGCAGGCTCATCACCATCCGTCTGATGGCAACTCCCTTCAACATCACAGTCATACAAGTTTACGCCCCAACGTCTGACTATGACGACAGTGTGGTGGATGATTTCTATGGCCAACTGCAAGATATTATTGAGGAAACACCAAAGAAAGACAATATCATTGAACTAGGAGATTGCAATCTAAAAGTGGGAGAGGATGCGCTGACCAACTGGCAAGACACTTGCGGATCGTTGTGCAATGCTGAAGCAAATGAGAGGACACAGGCTCCTGGAGTTTGCAACATACAACGAACTAATCCTAGCTAACACATTTGGTCCACACAAAGCATCCAGAAGATGGACCTGGCCCAGCTCAGACGAAAAACATCACAATCAGATCGACTATATCTTGATGAAACGGCGCTTTCACACAGGCGTGAACATTGCCAGGACACGAAGCTTTCCAGGAGCAGATATCGGAAGCGATCATGGCTTGTTGATGACAACCTTCCACATTCGCCTGAAGAGGATCAGCAAGCCAAATCACACAGGAATCAAACATGACATCAAGAAACCTAAGGATCCTGATGTAGAGAAGCATTCAAATCAACGTTAGGTGGGGAATTTGCACCCTTACCATTCTGGATGACAAAAGACATTGATCTGAACTTGCTGACCAACACCTTCAACAAAATAGTGACCGACGCAGCCAGCGACATCCTCGGCAAACATCGTCGGACAAAGAAATTATGGGTCACAGCAGACATCCTCGATCTCTGTGACAAAAGAAGAGAACTAAAAAATTGAAAACGTGATCCTGGAGGAGCGGCAAAATACAGAGAAGTCAACAGGCAGATCAGACAAGATATGAGAAAAGCAAAAGATGACAGGATAGCAGAACAATGTTGTGAAATTGAAGACAGTCTGAGTAAGAACAACAGCAAGAAGGCCTACCAAGTTGTGAAATACCTGACATCAGTGAAGAACCCAGGACCCAGTCACTGATCATCACGCTTCCCAAGAAAGGCAACCTACAGCTGTGCCAAAATTATAGAACATTCAGTCTCATAAGTCACCTGAGCAACGTCATGTTGAAGATCCTACTCAACAGACTCAAACCCCAGGCAGAAAAGAACATCGCAGAAGAAGAGGCGGGTTTTCGAACAGGACGGAGTACCAGTGAACATACCTTCAACCTTAGAATCCTTTGCAAGAAACACCTTCAACACCAGCAAAGCCTGTACTATCACGCTTTCAAGGACATTATGAAGGCCTTTGACAGGGTATGGCATGAAGCCCTCTGGGCGACCATGAGGAAGTACAACATCGACTCCAATCTTGTCCGAACCATTGACCACCTATACGACAAGGCCAACCATTGACCACCTATATGACAAGGCCAACCAATGTAGTCATCTTCAATGGCATAGGAGACTAGTTTCCAACAACATAGGGTGTTCGAAATTGCCTACTATCACCCACCCTCTTCAACATGTTTCTGGAAAGGATCATGAATGATGCATTGAAAAACCATCAAGGCACTATCAGCATTGGAGGTAGGGCAATCACCAACCTTCGCTTCGCTGATGACATCGTCGGCCTAACAGGAGAAGAACAATAACTAATTAACTTGGTGGAGTGCCTCGACAAAACCTCTACAGCATACGGCATGGAGAGCAGCGCCGAAAGACCGAACTGATGACAAACAACACACAAGGCATCAACACAAAGGTTACAGTTAACGGGCAGAGACTTGAAACAGTAACACGTTTCAAGTACTTAAGATCAATCATCACAGACGAGGGTTCCACACCTAATATACTTGCCAGGATTGCACAGACAATAGCAGCACGTACAAGGTTGAAACCCAAATGGAACGACAATAATATCAATGTCAGTTCGAAAATAAGGCTGATGTGCTCCCTTGTCACGTCCATCTTTCTATGCGCTTGTGAAACATGGACCCTCTCAGCAGATCTACAGAAGAGGATACAAGCCATGGAAATGAGGTGCTTTCGGAAGATCTTGCGCATATCATACAAAGACCATGTTACTAACGAAGACGTTCGCAACAAGATCAAACGAGCCATCGCACCTTACGAAGACTTCCTTAAAACGGTCAAGAAGCGCAAACGTAAGTGGTACGACCACGTCTCACGATCATCTGGCCTTGCAAAGACCATCTTGCAAGGTACCGTGATGGGGGGGGGGGGAGAAGAGGTAGACACAAAAAGAGTTGGAAAGACAACATCAAAAAGTGGACAGGACTGTAGCTCGCCGACTCCCAGAGGGCTGTGGAGAACAGGGAAACGTGGAGAGCTGATTTGAAAGTCGTCAGTGGTGCCCCAACGATCTTTACGGGTTATGGGAAAGTGAAGTGAAGAAATCCCCTCAGTATGGACAATATCCCCACTGGATATATGGTCAGAGCAATCTCTACTTCGAGGGATAGGTGATAGGGGCCGTCTCCGTGGATGGCAAGGCTGGGTTTTATTCACGGTTTCCTGCGTACGTAATTCATAGATGAACCATAACCACCATCGGTGTCCGTAAGTTTATAGACAGCACATAAAATGATAAATTGCTGAAACGGTGACCGCTAGATTAACAGTGTTGTTGTATTATGAGGAAATATATTCCAAGTTAGAAACATTCGTATAGCATTCGTTAGTCCTACCGTATACAAGTGGTTGTCATCGCAAGTTAAACAGGATACATTAAACATTACTAGTGTCAGGAAGTTTGATACAGGAAGCCGTAATTATTTGGATGAAACTGCACACAGCATGTACGTTGGGTGAGATAATACAAACTTTGTACAACATGTACTTTGGGTAAGATTAGACAGACTGTATACAATGTGTATGTTTGGTTATATAATACACACTTCGTAACCGCTCTGATTATCGTCTCCTCCGGCGAAGCCCATGAATCGTTCCGAGTGGGCCGTGTCTACAACAACAACATAATATTACACATACATGTTCCCTCACCCACGGAGCTTTAGCAACATATACATATATGTTCACTCATCCACGAAGGTACAACAACAACAACAACAACAACAACAACAACAAAAACAAAAATACATTCATGTTCACTCAATCACAAAACTACAACGACTGCACGTGATATCTTTGATCAATCGAATGCGAGGAGTAATAAATGGCAAGACAAGATGGCCACCCAAAGAATTATACATTTTCAAGATGGCAGTTGGCGTTACCCGATATTTGTGTATCCTGCCCTTCTGATCTATTTATCGATTTTATTTTTAAACATATTCTCTGTGAGAATAAATACTTTCTCATATATATACTACGCTATTCCTTCACTAACGTTCCCGCGTGCCCTCCAGTCTTTCTATCTTTCTTAACTGAGAAACATACTTCTATCAATATTTTCATAACCATTCAATATCAACATGTTAAGCACTTCTATGTGATCTCCCCTTAGTCTCATGGTCTCTGGTGTTATTAAATCGCATTCATATAGATGTGTCTCGTAACTAAGATCTTTCTTTTGTAACACTTTATCCTTTTTAGACATGGACCCCATGCTTACATACAGTATTCTAAACGAGGTCTAACAATTGCTTTACACAGCAGTGTAATTAGGTTTTGTCTTTATACGTCATTTACCTCCTAATTAACATTAGAATATGATTTCCCTTCGATGTCACAATCCCGCGCAGACTGAGCCAGCAAAAGCGACAGACGTCTATGGCTCAAGTACATTGCAATATGCTCTACGGACTGACGTTTTAATGTATACAGCATCAATCAAACGCCCAATTGTAGCTGTGCTATTAAGCGAACGGAATATTGTCGTAGTATAAACAAGTACATTATTTCCATTATAATCGCTTACCATAGTATCTGCGGTCAGACAAAGGCGCCCCCGCAATGCCACATTGGAAGACATTCGATTCATTGGCCAGCGCGTGCAATGAGAGAAACCCACCGTAAGACTGAAACCAGTTTTCAGTGTCACGCAGTAATTGTTCTGAACATTGGATGACATTTCTTTTGTGTCAGCCTGTGGTCGTGATCGAACATTGTATAACATTACTTTAGCGTCAGGCCGTGGTCGTAGTTGAACATTGGATAACATTACTTTTGTGTCAGGCCGTGGTCGTAGTTGAACATTGTATAACATTACTTTAGTGTCAGGCCGTGGTCGTAGTTGAACATTGTATAACACTACTTTAGTGTCAGGCCGTGGTCGTAGTTGAACATTGGATAACATTATTTTAGTGTCAGGCCGTGGTCGTAGTTGAACATTGGATGACATTTATTTAGTGTCAGCCTGTGGTCGTGATCGAACATTGTATAACATTACTTTACCGTCAGGCCGTGGTCGTAGTTGAACATTGTATAACATTACTTTAGTGTCAGGCCGTGGTCGTAGTTGAACATTGTATAACATTACTTTAGCGTCAGGCCGTGGTCGTAGTTGAACATTGTATAACATTACTTTAGTGTCAGGCCGTGGTCGTAGTTGAACATTGTATAACATTACTTTAGTGTCAGGCCGTGGTCGTAGTTGAACATTGTATAACATTACTTTAGCGTCAGGCCGTGGTCGTAGTCGAACATTGGATGACATTTCTTTTGTGTCAGCCTGTGGTCGTGATCGAACATTGTATAACATTACTTTAGTGTCAGGCCGTGGTCGTAGTCGAACATTGGATGACATTTCTTTAGTGTCAGCCTGTGGTCGTGATCGAACATTGTATAACATTAATTTAATGTCAAACGTTGGTCGTAGTCGAACATTGGATGACATTATTTTAGTATCAGGCCGTGATCGTAGTCGAACATTGGATGACATTATTTTAGTGACAGGCCGTGGTCGTAGTCGAACATTGGATGACATTATTTTAGTGTCAGGCCGTGGTCGTAGTCGAACATTGGATGACATTATTTTAGTGTCAGGCCGTGGTCGTAGTCGAACATTAGATGACATTATGTCAGTGTCAGGCCGTGGTCGTAGTTGAACATTGGGTGACATTACTTTCCTGTAAGCCCTGGTCGCAGTCTAACATTTGATGACGTTTCTTTATTGTTAGGCGTTGGTCGCAATAAAACAATGCATAGCATGACTTCAATCTCAGGCTCCGGTCTCAGTAGAATAGTAAATAACACGCCATTAGTGGCAGTGCCACAACGTTAACAAATAGTAATCGTGATATATTATAAAGAAAACATCACTTGCTCATTTAGAAATGTTTTCAACAGGATGTGGGTAAATCATAATAAGTTCGACATAGTGATCCGATGTTTCGAAGACTGCATACATTTGTTTGTTACCAGATAATCCTGCATGTATTGGTTGTATTACAACTTTTCTTTGACTAGATATTGAAATCGGCGGTATCTTGTGAATGGACCTACCCAGCCCCATATGGCAGACTTCGACGCATCCACATAGGGAAGCTTCTCTTTAAAGTAACTGAAATAAAAATATAACGTTGAAAATGCAACAGTGAAGTCGACATTAATATACTACCCAAGTAAATGTTTTACACCTTACAATGAATGTCATTTACAGTTTTACGTCATACATGGTATTCCATTTACAGTGTGACATATTACAGGGTACTCCACTTACAGTTTTACGTCGTACAGAAATTGACGTTATAATCATAATTGTGCTAATAATCTCCGTTAGACTTTCTCTTACCAATAAAGTCTAAATAAGGTGGTGGTGGTGGTGGTTGTGTGTGTGTGTGGGTGTGTGTGTGTGTTTGACACACCTTTATTGAAACACTAAAGGAACGATTGGTTTGTGAAAGGTGGATAGGACGAGGCAGATAGAACAGAGAAGGAGGGTGCAACAGCAGATGTTCGGTGGTGAAAGTAACAACAGGTGATCAAACCCGGAGGGAGAATGTGAGATAGAGATACCACATGACGTCAGGAGAGAGCGGTAGATGAGGACAATAACAGATGATGAGATGGAGAAAACTGTAAAGAATACCACTACTGTTAATGCTGTTGGAGTGGACGAAGGGATCAATGGGAAGAAGAACATTAATTTTAGTCACTAATATCCAAATAATAACTCTGTTCACCAGTTTTAAGAGCAATCGCCTAAAATGCTAAAAGTAAAACCCAAATACAACTACACACATTACGCACACAACTGAAACCGTGCACGATGACGCACGACCGGAAGTGTCGTTCTATTGCATTCAGCGTCGTGACGCTCTAAATACCAATTAGGTCTTATGTAACTCTCGCAATACAGCATTCATTCTCAAACAACGCATGACGCGCTCCCACACGACGTCCATACGATATCTCACCTGCCACCCAGCAATTGGTCTTCTACTTCGCGCGTGCCGAGCCGCCGGTACAACTGGAACAAATAGCGGTCTCCGCGCGACGCTGTGCCGCGGCTGTCCAGGGACGCTATCACCACCCCCCTCGAGCTCGCCATGTACGTCGACCAGTCGAGGGTGAAACGTTGACTGACCCGCTGACTGCCAGGACCGCCATACCTGCTCGTACACATGATGACTTCATTACACATACGTACGTATATACATACGTACATAGGTACGTACGTACATACGTAAGTACATACGCACATACATAAGTGCGTACGTACGCACACACGTACATACTTACATATATACATGCATGCATGCACACACACAGGCAATAGTCATTTTAGTAATGTTAGTAATAGTGGGTATGTATATATATATATATATATATATATTACAATAGTATGAGTTTATTATAAACAAAATGTATGTTATTGTACATGCATATAGTATCAGTATTTACTTAAATATAATATATAACCTTTATTGAAGGTGGACGGTAGAATATTATGTTCATGCTTGCATGCATTCGTGCCCTCGTTCGTGTGTTCGTGTAGGATAAACTATACGTGGATATGCGTGTATACGTACATGTATACATGTGTATGTGTGAACGTGCACGTGTACGAGTGTACGGGAGAGGGTGTGCGTCGTGTGATATGTCCACTCGAGAACAGTAACTTACGTGTGTACTAGCAACGGGTGCTTGGTCTTGCGGAAGCCACTATGATGATGGGGTGGTGGAACCGTCACTTGGGCCCATCCGCCTACAAGTATACAGCACACCGGACGCATGTCGTCGCTCAGTTCTTAGTTGTTATTGAAAATTAAACACACACTGAATGTGTCTGTGCTATACTGCACTGTGTTGGGTGTGTGTGCGTGTGCGTGTGCGCGCGTGCGTGCGGGCGGGCGTGCGCGTGTGTGAGTGCATGAGTGCCTGAGTGTATGCAATTGATTATGGACACATATTTGAGATTTGACTTTTACATGACATATTGACATTTGTTCAACAGGCCAGCATGGGAAGTGTGTCTAAGTTCTGGTGTCAGCTGTATTCTGTCTTCTTTTACATATTACACATGTGTTGGATATTCGAAGTGGACCAATAATTGCTTTAGACAGATATATAATCCTTCATAAACGTAAATACCCGTTGAAACCGCAATAATTTTAATCTACACAAGAAACTGTATGTGTAAACTGCAACATACTATACCCGCCACCTATGGGCACTTTGATGAACTCCTTTGTCGGCAGATCTTTCGTGGCAAGTAGTTCACTTAACGCCTCGTTATCCTCTAGAACCAAAACTACAACAAAGGAAAAACCGTGCTACCGAAGTCGACATCTGGGACGACACGGTGAACAGTAAAACTGCTACGTTTGAATCAGTGAACAGTTCAGTTGAGTTGAAACAATGAACAATGGAGTCAGTGAACAATTGACGTGTCAAGTTGGAGTCAGTGGACAGTTGACCTGTTAGGTTTGAGTCAGCGAACCGTTGACGTGTTAGGTTGGTATCAGTGAACAGTTGACGTGTTGGGTTGGACACGGTGAACAGTTGACGTGTTAGGTTGCTATCAGTGAACAGTTGACGTGTTGGGTTGGACACGGTGAACAGTTGACGTGTTGGGTTGGACACGGTGAACAGTTGACGTATTGGGTTGGGCACGGTGAACAGTTGACGTGTTGGGTTGGACACGGTGAACAGTTGACGTGTTAGGTTTGAGACAGTGAATAGTTGACTTGTTAGGTTGAAGTCAGTGAACAGTTGACGTTTTAGGTTGGAGAGAGTGAACAGTTGACGTGTTAGGTTGGAGACAGTGAGCAGTTGACGTCGTAGGTTAGAGGGAGTGAACAGTTGACGTGTTCGATTGGAGAGAGTGAAGAGTTGACGTGTTAGGTTGGAGAGAGTGAAGAGTTGACGTGTTAGGTTGGAGAGAGTGAAGAGTTGACGTGTTAGGTTGGAGAATGTAAACAGTTGACGTGTTAGATTGGAGAGAGTGAACAGCTGACGTGTTATGTTGGAGAGAGTGAAGACTTGACGGTTATACTGGAGGGAGTGAACAGTTGATGTGTTAGATTGGAGAGAGTGAATTGCTGACGTGTTAGATTGGAGTGAGTGAACAATTGACGTGTTAGATTGGAGAGAGTGAACAGTTGACGTGTTAGATTGGAGTGAGTGAACAATTGACGTATTAGATTAGAGAGAGTGAACAGTTCATGTGTTAGATTGGAAAGAGTGAACAGTTCACGTGTTCGATTGGAGAGAGAGTGAACAGTTCACGTGTTAGGTTGGAGAAAGTGAACAGTTGACGTTCTAGGTTGGAGAGAGCGAACACTTGACGTGTTAGATTGGAGAGAGTGAACAGTTGACGTGTTAGGTTGGAGACAGTGAACAGTTGACGTGTAAGATTGGTAATTCAAAAATGCAAGACGTGTCCGTGACATAATTAAGAACCTGGGGACACGGCCCCTTTAGACCTTATGAATTGGGCGTGTCCGGCGAAAAAAAATTTCAACAGCAATAATTGACGGTTACCGATTAAAAACTGAACATGCATACACCATGTGTTGTTGCCGTCGACCGTTAGAGGGTGGTTAGTGTAGTGTCACTTGACTCACGAGTGTTGTTTGAGTGGTTGACGAGAGTGTAACGGGGCACGCCGGGTCCGAGACAGGCGAGCACGTAGAACCGTCCACTGGCGCTCATCCGGGCCGTCACGTACTGGCACTGGTCGCCCTCGTCGCACGACAAGCATACAGGGGCCCAGTCAGTGGAGTTCGCTGCCGGAGTCCCAACCCTGGGGTGACACGTTACACATAGTCTATTCTCCTTTTTATCAGATGATAATGTCGGGAGAGACTGGAGATTAACACAGGCAAGCATTCATCTAGTATTCATAGTAGACACTCAACTGTGTAATTAGTGGGTCATCATTTGCTATGGGTGGGAACATACGTGTTCCGGATATGGACTATTATTTACGCCTACCGTCGTAATTTTACTATCCATGCAAGTTGTTACAAGCCATCAGACAAATACATGGTGACAAATACATGGTGGCAGCGAGTCCCATTTAGCAGACTTACTTTACTGCAGGGATTTCAACATTGTTTTAATGCTACTTTTTTAAATAGTGTGTGCATACGTTTGTTTGTTTGTGTGTGTGTGTGTGTGTGTGTGTGTGTGTTGCGTGCGTGCGTGTGTGGTGTCCATTTGTTGAGTGTGCGCGCGTATGCTTGCATGTCTACTTATTTTACATATTTTTTTTAATATACCTCTCATGGATGATGAAAGTACGTTTACCTGAATAGATGTCTTTTCTTCGGATCCCCATTTGTAGATATATAATATCTACAGAACAAAAAACATTTGTTGGAACATACAACAGAAGAATTATTTACCATCATAACCACAGAAACTGCCACTGCAAATGCCACTGTCACTGCTACTGTCATTGTCACTAACACAGTCACTGTCAGTGACACTTCCACTAGGTCTGCTATTGTTATTGTCCGTGCCACTGCCACTACCACTGTCATTGTCACTAACATTGGCACTGCGAGTGACACTTCCACTGGGTCTGCTACTGTTATTGTCCGTGTCACTGCCAATACCACTGTCATTGTCACTAATACTGTCACTGTCAATGACACTTCCACTGGTTATGCTATTGTTAGTGTCCGTGTCACTGCCACTACCACTGTCCTTGTCACTAACACTGTCAATGTCAGTGCCACGTCCACTGGGTCTGCTATTGTTATTGTCCGTGTCACTACCACTTCCACTGTCATTGTCACTATCACTGTCTCTGTCAATGACACTTCCACTGGGTCTGCTACTGTTATTGTCCGTGTCACTGCCACTACCACTGTCTTTGTCACTAACACTGTCACTGTCAGTGCCACGTCCACTGGGTCTGCTATTGTTATTGTCCGTGTCACTACCACTTCCACTGTCATTGTCACTAACACTGTCACTGTCAGTGACACTTCCACTAGGTCTGCTATTGTTATTGTCCGTGCCACTGCCACTACCACTGTCCTTGTCACTAACAGTGTCACTGTCAGTGCTACGTCCACTGGGTCCGCTATTGTTATTGTCCGTGTCACTACCACTTCCACTGTCATTGTCACTATCACTGTCACTGTCAGTGCCACGTCCACTGGGTCCGCTATTGTTATTGTCCGTGTCACTACCACTTCCACTGTCATTGTCACTAACACTGTCACTGTCAGTGACACTTCCACTGGGTCTGCTACTGTTATTGTCCATGTCACTGCCACTACCACTGTCTTTGTCACTAACACTGTCACTGTCAGTGCCACGTCCACTGGGTCTGCTATTGTTATTGTCCGTGTCACTACCACTTCCACTGTCATTGTCACTAACACTGTCACTGTCAGTGACACTTCCACTAGGTCTGCTATTGTTATTGTCCGTGCCACTGCCACTACCACTGTCCTTGTCACTAACACTGTCACTGTCAGTGCCACGTCCACTGGGTCCGCTATTGTTATTGTCCGTGTCACTACCACTTCCACTGTCATTGTCACTAACACTGTCACTGTCAGTGACACTTCCACTGGGTATGCTATTGTTATTGTCCGTGTCACTGCCACTACCACTGTCATTGTCACTAACACTGTCACTGTCAATGACACTTCCACTGGGTCTGCTACTGTTATTGTCCGTGTCAATGCCACTACCACTGTCTTTGTCACTAACACTGTCACTGTCAGTGCCACGTCCATTGGGTCTGCTATTGTTATTGTCCGTGTCACTACCACTTCCACTGTCATTGTCACTAACACTGTCACTGTCAGTGACACTTCCACTAGGTCTGCTATTGTTATTGTCCGTGCCACTGCCACTACCACTGTCCTTGTCACTAACACTGTCACTGTCAGTGCCACGTCCACTGGGTCTGCTATTGTTATTGTCCGTGCCACTGCCACTACCACAGTCATTGTCACTAACACTGTCACTGTCAGTGACACTTTCACTAGGTCTGCTATTGTTATTGTCCGTGCCACTGCCACTACCACTGTCATTGTCACTAACACTGTTACTGTCAGTGACACTTCCACTAGGTCTGCTATTGTTATTGTCCGTGCCACTGCCACTACCACTGTCATTGTCACTAACATTGTCACTGCGAGTGACACTTCCACTGGGTCTGCTACTGTTATTGTCCGTGTCACTGCCACTACCACTGTCATTGTCACTAACACTGTCACTGTCAATGACACTTCCACTGGGTATGCTATTGTTAGTGTCCGTGTCACTGCCACTACCACTCTCCTTGTCACTATCACTGTCACTGTCAGTGCCACGTCCACTGGGTCCGCTATTGTTATTGTCCGTGTCACTACCACTTCCACTGTCCTTGTCACTAACACTGTCACTGTCAGTGCCACGTCCACTGGGTCCGCTATTGTTATTGTCCGTGTCACTACCACTTCCACTGTCATTGTCACTAACACTGTCACTGTCAGTGACACTTCCACTGGGTCTGCTATTGTTATTGTCCGTGTCACTGCCACTACCACTGTCATTGTCACTAACACTGTCACTGTCAGTGACACTTCCACTGGGTCTGCTACTGTTATTGTCCGTGTCACTGCCACTACCACTGTCATTGTCACTAACACTGTCACTGTCAGTGACACTTCCACTGGGTCTGCTATTGTTATTGTCCGTGTCACTGCCACTACCACTGTCATTGTCACTAACACTGTCACTGTCAGTGACACTTCCACTGGGTCTGCTACTGTTATTGTCCGTGCCACTGCCACTACCACTGTCATTGTCACTAACACAGTCACTGTCAGTGACACTTCCACTGGGTCTGCTATTGTTATTGTCCGTGTCTCTGCCACTACCACTGTCATTGTCACTAACACTGTCACTGTCAGTGACACTTTCACTAGGTCTGCTATTGTTATTGTCCGTGCCACTGCCACTACCACTCTCATTGTCACTAACACTGTCACTGTCAGTGACACTTCCACTAGGTCTGCTATTGTTATTGTCCGTGCCACTGCCACTACCACTGTCATTGTCACTAACATTGTCACTGCGAGTGACACTTCCACTGGGTCTGCTACTGTTATTGTCCGTGTCACTGCCACTACCACTGTCATTGTCACTAACACTGTCACTGTCAATGACACTTCCACTGGGTATGCTATTGTTAGTGTCCGTGTCACTGCCACTACCACTGTCCTTGTCACTATCACTGTCACTGTCAGTGCCACGTCCACTGGGTCCGCTATTGTTATTGTCCGTGTCACTACCACTTCCACTGTCCTTGTCACTAACACTGTCACTGTCAGTGCCACGTCCACTGGGTCCGCTATTGTTATTGTCCGTGTCACTGCCACTACCACTGTCATTGTCACTAACACTGTCACTGTCAGTGACACTTCCACTGGGTCTGCTATTGTTATTGTCCGTGTCACTGCCACTACCACTGTCATTGTCACTAACACTGTCACTGTCAGTGACACTTCCACTGGGTCTGCTAATGTTATTGTCCGTGTCACTGCCACTACCACTGTCATTGTCACTAACAATGTCACTGTCAGTGACACTTCCACTGGGTCTGCTACTGTTATTGTCCGTGCCACTGCCACTACCACTGTCATTGTCACTAACAATGTCACTGTCAGTGACACTTCCACTGGGTCTGCTACTGTTATTGTCCGTGTCACTGCCACTACCACTGGAATTGTCACTAACACAGTCACTGTCAGTGACACTTCCACTGGGTCTGCTATTGTTATTGTCCGTGTCTCTGCCACTACCACTGTCATTGTCACTAACACTGTCACTGTCAGTGACACGTCCACTGGGTCTGCTATTGTTATTGTCCGTGTCTCTGCCACTACCACTGGAATTGTCACTAACACAGTCACTGTCAGTGACACTTCCACTGGGTCTGCTATTGTTATTGTCCGTGTCTCTGCCACTACCACTGTCATTGTCACTAACATTGTCACTGCGAGTGACACTTCCACTGGGTCTGCTATTGTTATTGTCCGTGTCACTACCACTTCCACTGTCATTGTCACTAACACTGTCACTGTCAGTGACACTTCCACTGGGTCTGCTATTGTTATTGTCCGTGTCACTGCCACTACCACTGTCATTGTCACTAACACTGTCACTGTCAGTGACACTTCCACTGGGTCTGCTATTGTTATTGTCCGTGTCACTGCCACTACCACTGTCATTGTCACTAACACTGTCACTGTCAGTGACACTTCCACTGGGTCTGCTACTGTTATTGTCCGTGCCACTACCACTTCCACTGTCATTGTCACTAACAATGTCACTGTCAGTGACACTTCCACTGGGTCTGCTACTGTTATTGTCCGTGTCACTGCCACTACCACTGGAATTGTCACTAACACAGTCACTGTCAGTGACACTTCCACTGGGTCTGCTATTGTTATTGTCCGTGTCTCTGCCACTACCACTGTCATTGTCACTAACACTGTCACTGTCAGTGACACGTCCACTGGGTCCGCTATTGTTATTGTCCGTGTCACTACCACTTCCACTGTCATTGTCACTATCACTGTCACTGTCAGTGACACGTCCACTGGGTCCGCTATTGTTATTGTCCGTGTCACTACCACTTCCACTGTCATTGTCACTAACACTGTCACTGTCAGTGACACTTCCACTGGGTCTGCTATTGTTGTTATTGTCCGTGTCTCTGCCACTACCACTGTCATTGTCACTAACATTGGCACTACCACTGTCGCTGTCAATAACAGTGCAACTGCTACTGTCGTTGCCACTGTCATTGTTATTGGTGTAACAGGTTATGTCACTGCCAATGACACGTACTGCCACAGTCTATGTCACTTTCATTTTCACTATCACTATCATTGTCGCTATCAACTACACTACCACACGTATTATCACTGCTACTGTCATAGTCATTGTCACTGTCACTAGTTTTTTGTTTACTTCAGCTAATTAAACACACGTGAATATGTTGTCATTGACCCTATTGAAGTCTGAGGACAGTGATTAGCTGGAGTCGGCCATAGCCCGAACCTGTTATCAGATATGTCTACTGACTGGACCTTCTGGCCAATCCAGCAAGTGGCATTGTTTTCTGAATGTCTGCTAATTAAGCTGTGTAATATTATGTAATTGAACTGCTTCAAACGTCTGGCCTTTGAGGAATTCATCCCCTAAGGTGACTTTTTGTTGATGTTTACCTTTGTAAATAGGGCACAAGGTCAAACAATAAATACAAATTTGAATGTAACGTAACAACTGGCTGTATTGAATTTTCTTATAAAACACTTATTGGACTTTCTGGAAAACTGTATCAGGAGTTCATAGTGCCACCTGAGAACATTGTGCTGGATTACAAATTGTTCAACAGCAAAGTGCTGATTTTTCTGGTGCCTTGCCAAGTTTGATGGCACCTTTGAAATGTGCATAAAACACAAACACGTGGAAGGATTACCAAAATAAAATTGCAGAGTGCTTGTAACATGGGTGCCTATAAAGTGTGTTGTTTTCGACATTTTTCTCCAAAATTACCATGTTTATTTGGAGTCAGGACACTGTTGGACTTCCTGCTTGGTTACAGTGAAAAAGTGCAATTTATTTTGAGAAATGATTTTTTTTACAAAATTCACCTGGTCTGACATAAGGGCATTTGAGTAGTCAGATTTCCCGGTGTGATTGCAGAAGCTGTTGACAGTAAAATGGTGCATTAGTAGCTGATTGTACTAAGCGGAAGGGTATTTGGCAGCAATTTGGCTATTTGACCCTTTAGCCGGATTACTGGCTGCATCCATTCGTAAATATTGACGGGTGTCACACATACAGGCTTTTTGCGAGAGCTAGAAATATTAGATTTTGACTAAACTCGACCAGCATGTCAATGAGATGATACTAAAAGCAGGTGAGAAGTTTAAGAAACTTTGTAGGTCACGTTTTCTTATAATCATACAAAACGTTAACATGGTCGCCAATGGGAAAACTAACAGTGTGCTAAGCCCTAACACTGATATTGCCACACCCATTACCACTGTCACTGCTAGTACAAACAAACACTCACATTAATTTGTTGTCGTTGTCGTATCCTACGATTCGCTTCACGTCATATTCGCCCCGCGTGAGGAAGGTGGCGTTGCTCTCCGTGTCTTTCTGTAAGGACCAATTTTGTCAGTGAAGATCATCATTACGTACTGTGGCAGGTCAGACTTAACTTAACAAACTAGGGCCAACTCTAGTCACTACACTGTAAATCCATGGCCTGTTAATTGAAGGTGAACCAAATGCAGATTGGGGGCCTTGATTCATTAAATAAGAAATAAGCTTCCGAACCATCTCTTAACTCCGAATATATTGATACAAGATGCACACATAACGATACCGTTTAGGTTGCAGGTTCATATCCCATTAAATATATTTTAATTGTACACGTAAATACAGGCTCAAACGCCGAAATGACACGATGCCACATGACGGTAGCAGTCATATGGGTATCAGTCGCCGACTCTCTTACCTACGGAGAAGTCATTCAGCCGGGCAAGAGTCGGTTAAGCGTAACTAGCTCTGGCCATCAGTCTACGCTATACTATAAAATTAATTACCAATAAACTACTGAAATGTTTACCTACCCAAACATATCCGTCCAGGACAATCTTATTAAAATATAAAATACTGACTTTAACAGGTAATAATAATAATGTATTTCTTATATAGCGCCCAAACCAAATAATTGTTCTGGGGCGCTTTACAATGGTTAATACAAATAAATAAATAACATCATACGATATATAGTTAACAATACTATGCAATCATCACTACTAAATAAAATCAGCTATACTGTATTAAAATATATAAATACACACTAGCATGCAAGCTATTAAAACAATAAAATAGATTAATTGTAATATTATATTAATTAAAATAAAGGTATCAATAAGTATGATCATCGATCATCGAATGTTAAAATAATTTGTTAAAAGATGCTTCTTCAGTGCCACTTTAAACTGATCGACACTAATGCATTGGCGCACTGTGAGTGGTAGTTGATTCCACGCTCTTGGAGCTGCACAAGAGAATGCTTGTTCGCCGAGTTTAGTTCGGGTAGTGGGTTGTTTAAGGAGTAGCTGATCGGAGGAGCGTAGGCAGCGTGTCGGGAGGTACGGAGAGAGAAGTGCTGTTCTCCGTTTTGTCATCATTGATTTTTAGCATGTTGGTGTTCAGCTAACAGTTGACACGATGCAACGGGAAATACAAATATGGTTACAGTATACCCGACAAAACATGGACTACAAACGTGTACTTACATATTGAGCCAACCAACCTGGACATCCAAGATAGCGAGGTGTCTCCAACTCCCAGTAACTCCTTCGTTCCGGGATAGCAAGCGCAGGTAGGACGCGCCGCCGTCGATGAAGTAAAGTTGAGGCGAAGGCTACAAATACCCGGATGTCACGATGATAAGTGTAGGGAAGGAGGTCTCAAAGTACTAATAATTATTAATTTGATAATGTAGGGTCGATTTAAAAACATTACATTTCACGAATAACGCTAAAATTTCAAATACAATTTGTGAGGGTTGCACCAATGCAAAATGTGGAAAGATAATACGAACTGCTACAGACGGAACTATCACTACAGCCTACAGATGTTATACCTAGTCCACTTGCTTTAGATTCTGATTGTGTATTGTAAAATCTCTGGCGTTTTTGCACGGACCTGCCATGTATGTAGTGTTTTATTTGTAGGTTAACATTTTATATTCCATTTGGTGCATGGATATATGCTACTATATTTTAGTGTGGTAACAAAAAACTAAATAAACAGGGTTAAGAGTGATTAAACTCGTCACGTTGAGAAATTAATGCATTGTCCGGTAGAGAGCATACAGGGTACATTGCTTAACTAAATCAATTCAAACATATGATGTATCTATTTATTATACAAAGTTCACCATCAAGATAACGTCTACTTATTTTCCAATGTATACTTATATATTTGCTTCATTCTACTACGCGACTGTACTGCTGCTGCAAAATAAGAATACTACAGACAGTGTACTCACGTCAATCCAACCGTCGTCGACAACTCGGTGGTAATTCTGCAAAGTAATAACTCAATATACACATTGATACGTCGTTCTCTTGACAATCGATTATATTTTAGAAGTGACATATCGTTATTATTCATTCACAAAGTAAAACAAACATTTACAATACCAAAATCATGAATTAAGGTGCGATTGCTCCAAAAGAACAGTCGATGAGGTGTCATTAGCAGAGGTTCCACTTACACACAGTGGGCCAGTAAACACACATATAATTATAAAACATTAATTGTGTAAACGTCATCAGGTATTTAAAAACGAAATTTGCATATATCTGACGATGGCACGTAATTGACAAGAATCTTGTTTCTCGAAGAGCTAGTTGTTTCTTGGTCGATAATTGCTGTCCTGTTACACTATATCTTGATAAATCTGCTAGCAGTTCGGATGTGTGTGCGTGCGTGCATGCATGCGTGCGGTTGTGCGTGCGTCAGAGAGAAAGAGAGAGTGAAAGAGAGAGAGTGAGGGTGTGTGTGTATGTGCGCGCGCATGAGTGTCTGCATGTGTTTGTGCGTGCGCATGTATGCGTGCGTGTGTTTCTATGGTGACTATACCTGCTTGGACTCTCCTGTAAACACGTCATAGATGAAGGTGAAGGTCTCGGTCTGTCGACGGTTCGTCCACTCGACGGTCACGTGTCTCGCGTCCCGCCACACGACCTGTGTCAGGTAGTGGTCTCTGTCGTAACAACCGCGTCCGTCAATCAGTCAAATAAACAATCGACCAATCAGTATCCATACACCTGTTGCAATGGCTACAATCAATTCTATATTATAAAAAAGAGAGTTGCTTTCTGTCTGTCCGTCCGTCCGTCCGTCTCCGTATGTTCATCTGTCCGTCCGTCAGTTTGTCCGTTTCAGCATGCTTGTATGTACGTATGTCTGTATATTCGTCCGTGTGTGCGTCCGTCCATTTGTTTATCCCCGTCTGTCGTTCCGACAAACAGAAATCTTCGTGTGTTTCGTATGGATGGGCTGTAATTTTGTAATCGTGCTATGAGGCCCAGGGGTGGTATGTAGATATATACTTTAAATGCACCTTGGGGCAACGGTGGGATAGGGATATTTTGGGGCTCAACATTTCAAAAGTGTTTACCTGAAATTGCAACGGTGGAATTTTTTATATTTTTTATATGTTATCGTAAACATAATAATGACAAATTTGTCGCTGGATCTTCGCAGACATTATAAACAGTTTTCTAAATCCTACACATCATGTGCGTAAAATATAACTGGAAAAAGACTCCGTCCCTCTAAACGTACACAGCATGCATCATGTTTACAATTAAATCAGCGTATCTTTGTCGATATTAGTCTAGATAGGTTCTATTTGTTCTTGAATAAGACCATTGTAACGAAAACAACGTTTGCATTCCTGCGTATTAGGTTTGATTTAAACATACTAAGTTAAGATTAAATTAAGTTGATTAAAACTAAACGCTTTAGCGAAACAGTAATCACAACTTCTAATGAACTTGGCAAACGTACGAATAGAATTCCAGTACATTAAATGACTAGTTGATTTTAGTGTGACGACCTAATGTGTTGAATGTGATGTGGACAAATCGACAGGACTTAGACTCACCGATGTACCAGTTCTCTCGGCGGCTCAAGGTTGACGTGCGGTGACGAAACGTCAGCTGTGTCCGTCACGTACAACGTGACGCGTGTGTTCTGTCCCGGAGTGAGATCGCCAGCCTATGGCCACGTTAATATTAATCAACAACAGCTACGTCAGCATTGTCATGAACATAGGCCACTTTCACATTGCCATAAACAACAACCACGTCAACATTGTCATCAAAAACAGCCACGTCAACATTGTCATTAACAAAGGCCACGTTAACATTGTCGATAACAACAGTCACGTGAACGTTGTCATGACCAAAAGCCGCGTCTACGTTGTCATGCACAAAAGCCACGTCAACATTATTAACAACAACACGTCAACAATGGCAGCAACAATAGTAGCGTCAACACTGGCTGCAACGACAGTAATGTCAGCACTGATAGCACTGACAGTCACGTCAAAGCTTGTCCACCTGCCACCTATAGTTAATTATCTGGGTGGCAATCTTGTTAAAGCTGTCAGCAATACCAGACATGTTAAAACTATCCGCAACAACAGCAACGTTAACACTGTCAGCAGCAGCAGGTACGGCAACATTGCATGCACCAACAGGCATTTTAACATTGTCAGCAACGATTGCTACGTCAACATTGTCAAAAGTAACAGGGATGTCAACACTGTCAACAGCAACAGCTACATCAATGTTGGCAGCGACCCACGCCTTGCTGTGCAAAAGGTAGCTACCGTTTCCAAATTTAAAAAAAATGTCTGTGTTTTGCTTTGACGATGACTGATGCCAACCTGTTCGAATGGAACGTTCGCGGAGTAGCCACGCTTTCTTAATGGTGCTTCTCGCTACGTCAGCGGTGGGTGACATCTCGTTGCTCCACCAGTGGGTGATATGTATATGTGACTCACACGAATCGCGCCAACTCTGTTCCTGCGAGGAGCCAACTCTAGAGGCGTTATTGCCTTCCGGTTAAACCAACAATTCCGCCTGCGTTCGTGTTCTTGTTTATGCGAGCACAACGAGTCGCTTTCTGTAAACATCTTTAACGAGGCTGAAGAATAGAACAATAATCGCCTTCAGTCACACGATGTTCAACAGTTGTCTCTCTTTGAAATACGTCAGTCAAAGAGACGACCAATAGTCGTCTCTCTCTGAACTAATTCAGTCAGATGACCAACAGTCATCTCTCTTTGAACTCATTCCCTCAAAGATACGTTCAATAGTCGTCTCTCTTTGAACTCTTTCAGCCAGACGTCCAATATTTATCATTCTGTGAACTAATTCAATCAGACGTCCAACAGTCGTCTCTCTGTAAACTAATTCGATCAGACGTCCAATAGTCATCTCTTTGTAAACCAATTCAGTCAGACGTCCAATAGTCGTCTCTCTGTGAACTATGTCAGTCAAACGACGTCCAATAGTCGTCTTTCTGTGAACTAATTCAGTCAAACGTCCAATAGTTGTCTCTCTGTGACCTCTCACAAAGACCAAATTGATTGTTTCCACATGCCGAAGACGTAATATTCGCCCCTCAAGACGTCTCTCTCTCTCTCCCGCGGCAGCAGCGCTGTTTGCTCCATCAAAGACCGCATACTGCCATGACTTGTTGCGCGGGTTGCATTCTAGTGAAGTTTGCAACTTTCACGAAGGAGCATCAGGTTCATTGGATTCTACACAAGCTACACATTTCAAAATTGATAACATTGGACATATACATTCAAGGTTAGTAACCAAAATCTGATTTCAATTGTGAACACCCTCTTAGGCTTACATAGATAAGATATATCATGATTTTATCCTGCTAGTCACAATTCATCACAAATGGTATCACCGACATGACATACTACTGATGCCATTTAAATACTCATGACTCGACTGTTGCGTAGGCTACTACCTTCGGGTAAGCAACGTCAATTAAATGTCCATATACGTCGCTACTTGGTCCGTAGAAAGGGAACTTGACGTGTGGAACCAGGGTGTCGTTGAAGACGGCATAGCAGATGAGAGCGCCATCTGGCGACCACCAGTGGGCCGACGACTGGAGCAGTATTTCTTCTGTAAGCGAGATACACGAATCTCAACACAACGTGTCTTTATCCCCCACTGTTTCCTGACGTGGCTAACACTACAGTACAATTGAAAGAATAGTCAAACATCGGCATGACCTTTGAATATACTCGTGCCGGAATGATAAAGGGAAACAAAAGCAATCTTAGACATAATTATACATCTGAAAGAGTTAATAGGCTTACACACTAACCACTTGCAACTACAATAAGCAATATCACGCTAATGTTTTGTTCAGAATTCTTTCTCAAAGTGGTAGATTCTGGTGGAATTTCGTAGTTTCCACCCACTATGATTATCCGATAAGTGCCAGCTGTGATGCGTTGAATTCGCGTTTTACTCGACATATGAATCTTGTTGGTCGTCGGCTATGCAATGATTGTTTATAATACCACCAGTTACAAAGTAAACGTGCAGGGCCTACCTATTCAAAACCACAGGTCGTAATTAATGAAAAAGGCACCTACGCACGGCGTTTGTAAACAAAATCAACAGAACAGTTAAACCAATGGTAGATTACAAGCCATTCTCCAAACAATTCTGACATATCGTTTTGAACTTTCCACGTTGTATTAATTCCTATTATTTTCAATTTTTTATCTCACATATAAATTATACACAACTTTGGATTCGTTTCGACGGGATCATTCAGGATATGTATAATTCCCTGTAACAAAATGCAAGCAAAGGGACCTAATTCCTGTGAGAATAACCTAAAACAGCCAAAAATAAGCTATCCAGTTTTAAACATTTATTTCAGACACCTCCGAAAAAAATAAAATTTTGGAAATTCAAAAATGTTAAGTATCTGATACCAAGGTAAACTATCTGACGGACGTAACGCACTATAATAAAAATATTATTATCCCATAAGATACATAATTCTACCCAATTTCGTATAATTGCTAATTGGCCATTTCTTACGGTTAAGCCCGATACAAAGCTTCATCACCAATGTACCACTATTACAAATTGTTTATTTTAAAAAGTTAACGTTGGTAGTAATCCGTTATATATTCAATATTTCATGTATACATTATTTTATAACAGTTACTGTTACATTGTCTGTAAATTTTATCTTTGTGCAAATAAAAAAGATACCAAGTTAAAATGTGGATTGAGATAAAAATAACAAAAAAATTATAAATGTATGGATACATAAATAATAATCAATACTACAGGTCAGAATGAAGAAATTAGTCCCCTTTGCTTGCATTTTGCTACAGGGAATTATTCATATCCTGAAAGATCTCGTCGAATCGATTCCAACGATGTGTATAACTTATATGTGTGAGATCAAAAATGAGGATATAATAGGAAATAATACAACGTGGAAAGTTAAAAACGATCTGTCAGAGTATTTTGGAGAGTGACCCTTAAGCTAGGTAGTTGCTGTTTAGGATTACACACATCACTCACGGAGCACCGAGTATTGCCTTTGTTTTAATTCTCAATTGCTATACCAAATTGAATTAAACCTTACCTTCGTATAACCAGTCAGCATACCCGTTAAAGATCTGTTCACTTTGTCCTGTCGTTGTCAACCGTGTAGCGTTCGAATCAGGCGAAGACTGAGAAAACAGGTCATTGTTGTACACGAATGACTGAAATCAAATGAAATAATAATAATTATTATTATTATATAAATTAATTTACTATGACAACTATAATTTTATTTGAACGGATTGTGTACATTGATAGTAGCCATGTGTAATTGTTAATTACCTAATAAATATACATTCTTTATTCATGATGACCTCATAAAATGTAACTTCTTAAGATTCATCAGTTGAAAACATAAATGTACATGTAAAATTATGTAAAACTGCTAAACGAATTAATTATATAAAAGAATTATTACCTTTCTACAATAAATATAACTATTTCATATTAATAATACTGTATGTGTGTGTGCGTGCGTGCGTGCGTGCGTGCGTGCGTGCGTGCGTGCATGGAGGGGTGTGTTGATTGTTAATGCAGATTGTTCGATTATTTGTCAGAATTTTGAAAACGACGCGGCAAATTCCCGCAATAAGTGTAGGCGAGCGGCAAATCCCAGAAAAGTTCCTTTATTTCAGGAGTTTAAATAGCCCCCTCTACACACACCCACATGTTATATTATTTGAAAGCCCTGCATCTACCCGTCCCAACCAGGTATGTCATAGAGCTGCCCGGTGGCACAGTAAGCGTGAATTCAAGGTCAAACAAGATCACCGTGAAAAGAAAATGTTTCTAAATGGTGTTCTTCCGCAAACGTCTTAACATTACAATGGTTGTGTATCTACTTTACTTAGCAACGAAATAATCATACACCTCTGGAAAGCGTATTATCTCCGCGTTAAAATGATGTACGAAATTGTGCTGTTGCATGATATGGTAAGTGTGGAGGTAAGGTCAAACAAGGTCACAGTGAAATGATGAATATTCGATTTTTTGTAATAACACGAACGTTATAAAATTACAATGACTCTGTAACTACTTCGTTTGTATGTACGTATAATATACTTTTTGAAAGAAAAATTTCTCAACATAACAGGGGACTATCGGATGGTGCAAGGTCAAACAAGGTCACCATCAAACGATGAATGTTCAAAACTGCGCCAATCCGCAAATGTTCTACCATTACAACGGTTGTGTATCTACCTACATTTGGCCTTTTATACGCCGTTAGAAAGTGCACTGTATCCCCGTTAAAATGAGGTATGACATGGATGGATGACATGGATGGCACGGATGGCATGGATGGATGGATGGATGGATGGATGGATGGATGGATGGATGGATGGATGGATGGATGGATGGATGGATGGCATGGATGGATGGCATGGATGGATGGATGGCATGGTTGTAAGTTGGTGCTTAATTAATCAATGAATTATTGATAAATCTAACGTTGTAATATTTAAGGGTGGTTCTTACGATAGCGACCTTGCGGTCTTAGTAAGAGTCTCCCTGGTCAGTACAGTAACATCGTATCAACTAAGTTTCTTTTCTATAAAATGTAAATATAGACTATTATGTTATTTAGTTGTTTTCATTTGTTAACAAATTACACGTTAAACATATTCACGCTGATGTACATATATTATGTCTCAATATATAATTTACGATGTGTATTATTTTACTATTGGTTCTATATTCATTGTCATTGTCATTGTCATTGCTATGTATGTATATGAAAGGAAATATGAACAGGGTCCGCATCGATGTAGTTAATATTTATAGTTGACCAGCCAACCATTGAGAAGTCCTCTAGATTTGTTAAAGTGCATTTTTTTAGTACTGGGCAGCTTTGTTGGATCAGTCACACAAAGGATGTGGAAAAAGATTAGAGCGGATGCCATCCACAATTTTGACTTTAAAGGTCATTTTGAAGGTCACAAAGTCGACTGGTGTCAAAATGTTAGTTTTATGAATTTACAACTACTTGAGCATATCATTGCATAGAATCAAAGATGTGATGATTTGCAGATATATGTACTGCCTGTGTTACATGGTGTTGAACTTTGAATTTACATACACATGTATGGATACTCCTACATAAATGTGTGATTTTCTCGAAATGTATATTAATGTTGTTTGCGCATCTAATCTTTCAACACTAGATACATAATATATATACACACACACACACACACACACACACACACACACACACACACACACACACACACACACACACACACACACACACACACACACACACACACACGCACACACATACACCGCATATCATTTTTATTCATGATCATGATGCGAAAGTCAAAGAACTTGTCCAAAATGTGACTGAGTTGTTGAAAAAGAGAGGTGGCAATCACAGAAAAGATCTACGTAACGCAATGGGTCAACACTATAAGGAACGAGACAATTCACTATCAGGAATTTAGGAAGAAGCACACAGGGAAGGCGAATAGACGCTGTCGCTGCCATTTTGTCATGACTAACCATCTAAGGCTGTACAATCTATGTCCGATGGGGACCGATCCATCTTGCAGACATGAAACTGTGCGAGAACAGTGCGCCAGAGAAGCATGCAATGTTTATTGATGGAAACTTAGTTGTCAAAAACCAAAAGGTGCTTCAACTAAGTTCTAGCTGATCAGCCAACCGAATGGATGTATATATTATAGAAGATGCATAATGACGTCATCGGCGTTACCAGGGACGATCGTTTTGCGTCACATGGTCAGAGTAATTACGAATCATATAATACTCAAAATCATCTCTCTTCACAACGGAAGACGACGAGGAAGAGACCACGTTCAATCGCTTTGATGGTATTCCATGCGTGATGAAGCGTGACGTTGACGACCCGAAGAAGCTTGTCAAACAGTTTAAAACAATTTATGTGTTCAGAGGAACTGACGGAGAATATAGAAACACTGACATATAGGTGGGGTGCGGTGGTCTAGTGGTAGGGCATTGATCAGCCGATCCAGTGGACGGTGGTTAGCTATTCATTTGCCGCTGTTTACAAACTTGGAGAAATTCTATTCACTCCACATTGTCTGTGTCTTTCGGTAGAGACATTAAAAGTAGCTGACCTTTTACACCTGGTGCCTCTGCCAGACGAAGTAGAAGCTCTCAAGAAGAAGGACTCAAGAGTGATGGCTTTTAAATCACTGTTTTTGCTAGCTGTCGACGGAATTGCTTTCATGTCAAGGGTGTATATGTCAGCAATATCGTCGCTAACTTCATACAAGAGTCTACAAAAGAAATCGGACTGATCCCCGCAGAAACAACATACCTTTAGTACCTTTGGCAACCAAAGACTCTGCTCCAATTGACGTGGGCAATAGTCATCTAACAGCTAAAGGCCGAGACACATGGTATGCTATCACCACCTTGAAGTAACGACTTATTGAAGAAGCTACATAGTTTGCTGACGCACCGAGGAAGCAACGCTCACAAACGTTTGCAATTACTTCTACCACACAAAATATACAGAACACTACCAAAGTTGACAGAAAGCTATTGAAACATTAGTTCAATGGCGTTACTACTGGACGAATATTGGAAATGGTGAATATCTTGAAGCTTGAGCTATCCCCAGTCCCGCAACTATGGCCAAAGTTGGAGGTGATATGAACTCAACACCAAAGACAGAACTGATCAGTGCATTGACGGCTGGACTTTGCAAACTCTTGGAACATCCATAAACATAATTTGACAGACTTACACCGTCTGCGAAAGGCAACCTGCTAAGCTTGCATCCTGTAACAGGTTATGATTCAACATCAGCCTTTAGTAGTAATGTGAATAAGTCGAGCTTTCAAAACTTCTTGAACCAACCACTCCTTGTCAGGGGAATTGGTCACAACGGAGAACTTTCACGGGCTGTATGTGTTGTGTGTCAACTATTTTATGGCACACACTCGTGAGTAGCTCATCGACGATCCTGCCGGGATCCAACTATGTGAATCTGGCGATGTTACCCCCCACCCCAGAACATCATATTGCACACGTTGACCACCACGAAAAGATTTGGTTACAGGCATATCTGGATTATATATATATATAATCTCACATCGACACCTACACGAGTAGGGATGTATCAGTTTGCCTGTCTGGAAAAGGCCATCCCATATTGTAGATGTATGTGGATGCCATTCAAAAAACAGGACGGCTCGGTGAACTAGTTGGGTTGTTTTTCGTAATGCCGACGATGCCATTCTGCATCCTGCACGTGCTAGTAATTAACTCAGTTGCCTAATCAGCAGGAACTTGGTTGAAGCGCCTTTTGGTTCTCTTCACAACAAAGAGTCCTTTAATGAATACTGCAGGAACCTTTGGTGCTGTCTTCTAGGGCTGTTTCAGGTCTGCCAGATAGACCGTTCTCACTTTCGGGAGGGCATAGTTTGTGTGACCATAGATGGTTAGCCAATGTATAATTGCAGCGAAAGATTCTATGTAGTTGATAAAATATATAACATTACCATTGCCTGATTAAGTAAAGTACATATACAACCATTGTAATGTTAAAACGTTTGCGGAAGCGCACAATTTAGAAAATTAATCATTTCTCGATGACCTTGTTTGACCTTGGATTTACGCTTACTACACCGCTAGGCAGCTCTACGATAGGCCTCGTTGGGACGGGGGGACGAAGTGCTTTCTCAAATAATAAAATAATACTTGGGTATGTATATTTGGGGGAGGGGGGCATTTAAGTCGGTCCGTTAGGTGGTTCTACCGCTCGCCTAGTGTGACCATGTCATTCCAGCATTGTTTTCTTGCAGACAGTGTGTGCTGTACGACAGTGACTCACCAGGCGGTGTCCACCTGGCGACCAACCAGCAAACTGCAACCGCTTGCCTCGCAAACCAGGAAAGTTCGGGAAATCAAGTACTTTTCTACAAAACAAAAAAGGCTAAGACAATGGCTCTCACATAAATTTGACACATATGCAAATAAACTATCTCCGCATTGATACTCGTGTAGGCGTAAGTTGCACTAATTTGACATACTTGACGATGCCGAAGTATAACAGGGGCCGGCAACCTATTGGAATGGAGGGCCATATAAGTGATTTGGATAATGTCAGGAAGCCACCCATTTCAGGCCTATGGACTGGGGATGCCATGGGTGCTTACGTACCCGTGCCACCCGCTGAGGTAAGATCATTCCGTTGGAGGGATAAGAGTTCCGCGCGATTTATCAATGAGGTGTAGTTGGGTGTTTTGGGGAGCGTCAAGGGGAGATGCATTTGGAGGTATCACCTATCAAGTGCTCCACTTTTTTAATTTCACTAAGTTTATCTTCGAAAACAGTTGCTCACAAACGTAAGTTGTGCCAAACAGATTGACATGATATTCTGCGCTTGGAATGTTTGATCAGACCAGGATACAATTCCGTCGGCAAGGGCTTGAGACATAACCACGGATGTCGTTAGGCGTGCCAAAGAGCCACACTGCAATTCCATGAGCTTCATCTGCATAGCTAACGGCGCATCGTCGACTTTCACACTAATTTCACACTATGAGACCAGTTATCATCAAAACAGTCTTCTGGTAGCTCCCATTTTGTCACTCTGAACACTATGTACGTGTCCGGCCTTTTTTCATGGGGTATTGAGACGTGTACGCTGTTGATATTCCGCCAACATATACATACTTTGTATGTCTGCCGCATAGCCTGCTATCATTTAATGAATATTACATCGATCCGATCGTGCCTATTACAGACTTGTGTGGTCTGACTGATGTACTATCTCGTTATACCGAAAATCGACTGTGCGAACTGTCTCCTGTATGACACCCGCGATTCCATTGTCAACAAACTGTAGAGTCCAACTTGTTGCTGCACGACTGATGGTCCACTGCCACAGGTGAGACCACATCACACCGGTAGGCTTACTCAAGAAATTGCACTGGCTTCCCGTGGAGCAACGTATTCATTACACAATTCCGAAACTGAATGTTCGTGCTTAACAAAAATGGGTTTACCCAGATTTACGGCGCAGTACAAATGCGCTTTTTGTATTTACGACAACACTATTAACTAGCATAACTGTAACTTTCTATGTTATCACAATTAAACTTATCAAATCAGTTGTGGTACATGATAATCGTTGTTTGTGCATGCTTCCTTGACACACTCCAATAAATATAATTATCGTGATTTGTAGCAGACCTCAGCGAAAACAACAATTGTCTCCACCTAACTTATTGACTGACCAACTGGTGCGCTACCTACTGTTGGTTAGAGTTCCCAATGTTCGTGCGGTATATCTGGTATTTGGCTGAGAAAGAATGTCTCCATTTCTGAAAGAAAACAATATGGTTAATATTAGCATAGGTAAATACACTTTATTACTGACGGACAATTCGTTTCAAACAGAGCAACACTTTTTTGAAGCGGGTCGACGTTATACACTGCTAATTTATTTAATGTTTGACAGAATAATGTATATAATATTAACAGCAGGCGTGGTGTTCCATGTTTACACTTGCGTATTAGCTTATTTAACTTCGGTGGATACGTTTCTCTGCCGACGTCGAAATTATGTGTTATCATATAAAATTCGCAGGTACACGTGTGCGTTATCGTGAAAAGAAACGAAATCCCTCTATTTCAATGTTGGTGTTCCCCGTCTACCACCCTATAATGATTTTAATGATCTTGCTACTTTGCTTTCTGTTTTGTTTACCTTTCTGTTCTCGTCTACCTTTCTGTTCTCGTCTACCTTTCTGTTCTCGTCTACCTTTCTGTTCTAGTCTACCTTTCTGTTTCGTTTACCTTTCTGTTCTCGTCTACCTTTCTGTTCTCGTCTACCTTTCTGTTTCGTTTACCTTTCTATTCTCATCTACCTTTCCGTTTCGTCTACCTTTCTGTTTTCGTCTACCTTTCTGTTTACATCTACCTTTCTGTTCTCGTATACCTTCTGTTCTAGTCTACCTTTCTGTTTCGTCTACCTTTCTGTTCACGTCTACCTTTCTGTTTCGTTTACCTTTCTGTTCTCGTCTACCTTTATATTCTCGTCTACCTTTCTGTTCACATCTACATTTCTGTTCTTGTCTACCTTTCTGTTCTCGTCTACCTTTCTGTTTACATCTACCTTTCTGTTCTGGTCTACCTTTCTGTTCTAGTCTACCTACCTTTCTGTTCACGTCTACCTTTCTGTTTCGTCTACCTTTCTGTTCACATCTACATTTCTGTTCTTGTCTACCTTTCTGTTCTCGTCTACCTTTCTGTTTACATCTACCTTTCTGTTCTGGTCTACCTTTCTGTTCTAGTCTACCTCTCTGTTTTGTCTACCTTTCTGTTCACGTCTACCTTTCTGTTTCGTTTACCTTTCTGTTCTCGTCTACCTTTCTGTTCTCGTCTACCTTTCTGTTTCGTTTACCTTTCTATTCTCATCTACTTTCTGTTTCGTCTACCTATCTGTTCTCGTCTACCTTTCTGTTTACATCTACCTTTCTGTTCTCGTCTACCTTTCTGACCTCGTCTACCTTTCTGTTCACGTCTACCTTGCTATTCTTGTCTACCTTTCTGTTTCGTCTACCTTTCTGTTCTCGTCTACCTTTCTGTTCTCGTCTACCTTTCTATTCTCGTCTACCTTTCTGTTCTCGTCTACCTCTCGGTTCTCATCTACCGTTCTATTCTCATCTACCTTTCTGTTTCGTCTACCTTTCTGTTCTCGTCTACCTTTCTGTTCTCGTCTACCTTTCTATTCTCGTCTACCTTGCTATTTTTATCTACCTTTCTGTTCTCGTCTACCTTTCTATTCTCGTCTACCTTTCTGTTCTCGTCTACCTTTCTGTTCTCGTCTACCTTTCTGTTCTCGTCTACCTTTCTATTCTCGTATACCTTTCTGTTCTCGCCTACCTTTCTGTTCTCGTCTACCTTTCTATTCTCGTCTACCTTGCTATTCTGATCTACCTTTCTGTTCTCGTCTACCTTTCTGTTCTCGTCTACTTTTCTGTTCTCGTCTACCTTTCTGTTCTCATCTAACTTTCTGTTCTCGTCTACCTTTCTGTTCACATCTACCTTTCTGTTCTCGTCTACATTTCTGTTCTCGTCTACCTTTTTGTTCTAGTCTACATTTCTATTCTCATCTACCTTTCTGTTTCGTCTACCTTTCTGTTCTCGTCTACCTTTCTGTTTACATCTACCTTTCTGTTCTCGTCTACCTTTCTGTTCTAGTCTACCTTTCTGTTTCGTTTACCTTTCTGTTCTCGTCTACCTTTCTGTTCTCGTCTACCTTCCTGTTTCGTTTACCTTTCTATTCTCATCTACTTTCTGTTTCGTCTACCTTTCTGTTGTCGTCTACCTTTCTGTTTACATCTACCTTTCTGTTATCGTCAACCTTTCTGTTCTAGTCTACCTTTCTGTTTCATCTACCTTTCTGTTCACGTCTACCTTTCTGTTTCGTTTACTTTTCTGTTCTCGTCTACCATTCTGTCCTCGTCTACCTTTCTGTTCACATCTACCTTTCTATTCTCGTCTACCTTTCTGTTCTCGTCTACCTTTATGTTCTCGTCTACCTTTCTATTCTCATCTACCTTTCTGTTTCGTCTACCTTTCTGTTCTCGTCTACCTTTCTGTTCTCGTCTACCTTTCTGTTCTCGTCTACCTTTCTATTCTCGTCTACCTTGCTATTCTCATCTACCTTTCTGTTTCGTCTACCTTTCTGTTCTCGTCTACCTATCTGTTCTCGTCTACCTTTCTATTCTCGTCTACCTTTCTGTTCTCATCTACCTTTCTATTCTCATCTACCTTTCTGTTTCGTCTACCTTTCTGTTCTCGTCTACCTTTCTGTTCTCATCTACCTTTCTATTCACGTCTACCTTGCTATTCTCGTCTACCTCTCGGTTCTCATCTAACTTTCTGTTCTCCTCTACCTTTCTGTTCTCGTCAACCTTTCTATTCTCGTCTACCTTTCTTTTCTCGTCTACCTTTCTGTTCTCGTCTGCCTCTCGGTTCTCATCTAACTTTCTATTCTCATCTACCTTTCTGTTTCGTCTACCTTTCTGTTCTCGTCTACCTTTCTGTTCTCGTCTACCTTTACATTCTCGTCTACCTTTCTATTCTCATCTACCTTTCTGTTTCGTCTACCTTTCTGTTCTCGTCTACCTTTCTGTTCTCGTCTACCTTTCTGTTCTCGTCTACCTTTCTGATTTCTTTTACCTATCTGTTCTCGTCTACCTTTCTGTTCTCGTCTACCTTTCTGTTCTCCTCTACCTTTCTGTTCTAGTCTACCTTTCTGTTCTCGTCTACCTTTCTGTTCTCCTCTACCTTTCTGTTCTAGTCTACCTTTCTGTTCTCGTCTACCTTTCTGTTCTCGTCTACCTTTCTATTCTCGTCTACCTTTCTGTTCTCGTCTACCTTTCTGTTCTCGTCTACCTTTCTATTCTCGTCTACCTTTCTGTTCTCGTCTACCTTTCTGTTCTCATCTACCTTTCTATTCTCATCTACCTTTCTAATCTCATCTACCTTTCTATTCTCGTCTACCTTTCTGTTCTTGTCTATCTTTCTGTTTCGTCTACCTTTCTGTTCTCATCTACCTTTCTATTCTCATCTACCTTTCTGTTTCGTCTACCTTTCTGTTCTCGTCTTTCTTTCTGCTCAGGTGTTTCTTCATTCCAATCTATAAATTTTCTTTCTGCAATATGGTTTTGTTTTTACACATTTTCGCTTTCTTCAAATTTGACGCATTTGTTATCTTCAATTTATGTTGCCAATTGTAGGAATTATCTCACAATAAATTAGGCCTGCTGGAAATGCACTGAACCGGAGGCAGTAAAACATACATGAGTTACCATGACGCTCTAGACCCACTATAGCCATGCCACTACTAAATAACCATTATTTCATTTGTTTTCTGCAGTTCCTTCCTCGTTGGTAACTGTCAACACTGCCCGACCATCCGCATGCAATAGCTTCCTCAGTTACACGTTCTTTGTTGTCACATCAACACTGAATACTTGTAGTCGTATCAGTTACAAGTTCTTTGTTATCACATCAACATTGAATACGTGTAGTCGTATCAGTTACACGTTCTTTGTTGTCACATCAACATTGAATACTTGTAGTCGTTTCAGTTACACGTTCTTTGTTTGTCACGTCAACACTGAATACCTGTAGTCGTATCAGTTACACGTTCTTTGTTGTTATATTAATACTGAATACTTGTAGTCGTATCAGTTAAACGTTCTTTGTTGTCACATCAACATTGAATACTTGTAGTCGTATCAGTTACACGTTCTTTGTTGTCACACCAACATTGAATACGTGTAGTAGTTTCAGTTGCACGTTCTTTGTTGTCACATCAACATTGAATTCTTTTAGTCGTATCAGTTACACGTTCTTTGTTGTCACATCAACAATGAATACTTGTAGTCGTTTCAGTTACACGTTCTTTGTTGTCACGTCAACACTGAATACTTGTAGACGTATAAGTTACACGTTCTTTGTTGTCACATCAACACTGAATACCTGTAGCCGTATCAGTTACACGTTCTTTGTTGTTATATTAATACTGAATACTTGTAGTCGTATCAGTTAAACGTTCTTTGTTGTCACATCAACATTGAATACTTGTAGTCGTTTCAGTTACAAGTTCTTTGTTGTCACAACAAAACTGAATACGTGTAGTCGTATCAGTTACACGTTCTTTGTTGTCACATAAACATTGAATACTTGTAGTTGTATCAGTCATAACTTCTTTGTTGTCACATCAACATTGATTACTTGTAGTCGTATCAGTTACACGTTCTTTATTGTCATATCGACAATGGATACTTGTAGTCATATAAGTCACACGTTCTTTGCAGTCATACATTTGGCACACTTACAGATCACTTACTTTAACAATATCGCGAGCCAGGAGAATAAACTGCAGGTCATCGGAGACGTAGAACTTAGACGCTCCAGTTCTTTTCTGAAAACAAAGTGAATGTCTTTGTGGTTTGTTGATTATGTGTGTAATGTCGTGTGGATCGTTACATTGAATAGTTACTTAATTAAAAGCCATTGGTAATACTTAATCAATGTACCTACAAGCCCAATAGAACCTTAATATTTTACACGTATTTAATGTTGAAATAATCATTCTGTACACATGGGCCAATTCGAGAATGTGCCTAGAGAAACAATGTGTACATGTGATTTATTTATTGTTTAGTTTCAATCATTCAAACGACAACTTGTGTTATTAAGACATAACTACATGCCGCTTTGTGGAATATATGTTAAACTGGAAACTGGAAATATATGCACACTTATAGGATCTATAGACGTTATGAATGCAATAAGACATTTGAAAGACGTTTAAATTAAATGTTCGTACAAACTCCGAAGCTTCCATGATCGTTTCCGATGTGTTTGTCGTTACATCGTAAAAGGCGATGGCCCCGTTATTGTCATTGTACGTGTAACCGTCAACATCTACAATAGACGACACCGTTACTGTCATTGTACGTGTAACCGTCAACATCTACAATAGACGTCACCGTTAATATTTGTGTACGTGTAACCGTCAACTAATACAAACAGTGACATTTTATTGTTTTTGTACGTGCAGCCGACAACAAATACAACCAGTGATAATTTAACTGTCTTTGTACGTGTAGCCGTCAACAAATACAAACGGCAGCATCGTTACTGTCTTTGTACGTGCATACATCAACATATACAATTGACAACACCGTTACTGTCTTTGTACGTGCAGCCGTGAACATATACAATTTACAACGCCTTTACTAACTTTACACATGTAGCGGTAAGCATCTACTAAATGTAACACAGTTACTGACTTTCTATGTTTAGCCGTCGACATATACAATTGACGACACCACTACTCTCCAAGTATTTTGTATTGTATCTGTCAGAACATCGTAGCTATTTAACCAAATCACAACACCTGCTACACAAACGTTTTCATAGGCACCGTTAGCGTACAGAGCGATAACATTTGTTAAGTACAAGTATAGATAAAAGATAAACAATTAACTAATCTGAACATGAGAGCCAACTGAAAGGATTATCCAAGGCATATCTCATAAAATCGATCTTCAGTTTAATTGTCAAGTTGTTTTAAGCATATGTTGTTGGCATTACTAAAATTGGTAGCCAATGTATTATTCACTTGCAGATATGTTTTTCTTTCTCACATCAAGCTACAATTTATTTTAATAAGGTTGATTTGTTTTACTTCCTCATTCACCTTCTAGTAGGAGTTATAATGATAAGCATAATAGACTGTTTATATTTGTTTTAGGAACATATTGTATGCTGTTGGTGCCTGTTTTGAAAGCATCTTTATTGAGATACAAATGAGTAAACAAAAAAAAATCAATGTCGGTTGTATGTATAGAGCACCGAATACCAGTATCAGCAAATTTAATGACAATCTGTCATTCATACTGGAAAATCTCACCAGTAAAGTTGTTTCTATATGTGGTGATTACAATATAGATATATTGCACTGCGAAGAGCAAGCTGAATCAAAATACGTCATTGATCAAATGTTCAGCTCCGGATTATATGCCTTGATCACCAGGATCACACGAATAAGAAGCACGACTGCTAGTATAATATATACATTTTCTGTTTTGAACTACAGATCATAGTTATGCTAATTTTCGTCTTTTGTTACAACAGCAGTTATGGGGTTATTAACGATGATCCAACATTTAAATATAACAGAACGTTAGATGAGGACTCATTAAAAAAATTTGAGCATGATTTAAATTATGCAAACTGGTACACTGTAATGAACGAGTCAAACCCTGATTTAGCGTTCTTGCGCTTTATGCAAATATTAAGTAACATTTATAACGATGCCTGTCCTGTCAAAATTATAACGTATTCAGGAAAGACAAAAAGAATGATAAACCTTGGTTATCAAGAGAGCTAAAAAACGCTGCACAAATAATAATAATAATATCGGAATATATATAGCGCCCGAATCCACTTGAGATCAAATGCTCTCAGGCGCTTTACGTAACGAAGAATAACCTGTCCTTAGCTTTTCTAAAAATAGGACAGTATTAACAGAAAGCAGTTACAAAAATAAGTTTAAAAACATTATTATATCTAAAAAAGAAAAAACTATTACAGAAAAAATTCGACGATTGTAAGACTAATATAAGAGTAACATGGAAAACTCTTAACCACATAATAGATAAAAGAAAATCTGATACCACATATTTGAACAAGTTTCATGTTGGTGAAAATCTAGTAGTATTAGAAAATAAAGAAATAGCTAACAATTTTAACAATTTCTTCGTTGACATATATACCAAATTATCCAATCTCATAGAACCCTGCCCGGGAACAAAGCCAACCGACTTTGTAAAACGTATTGTATCACATTCAATGCATATGTCCTCGTGTTACTGAGCAAGAAGTACCCAAAATTGTGTCTGGGTGCAAAAGTAAAACTTCTTACGGACACGATGAAATCAGCATGAAAACAGTTAAGCATATAATAAAGCAAATTGCACAACCGCTAACCCACATTTTAAACAGCTCTTTGATCAGCGGAGCATTTCAAAATTATATGAAATTAGCAAAAGTCATTCCTACATTTAAGTCGGGGAATCGTTTTCAAGTTTCAAATTATAGACCTATATCTCTCTTATTCCACTTTAAAAAATACTTGAACAAATATTCAACAAAAGGCTAACGTCTTTCATTGGTGAAAATTCAAACAACTTCAATAGCTTTTACATAATTTGTCTGAAAGGTTACTCCCACAATGGATAAATGCCAAAGCACGATTGGTGTCTTTATCGATATAAAAAAGGCTTTGACACTGTTGACCACAACATACTTCTAAGTAAATTGCATTGCTACGGAAATGGGGTCTGGCTCTGGACCGAATAAAAGCTACTTAACCAACCGTAGACAATATGTATGCTATAACAACAGTAACTCAGAACAAAAGGAAATCAAGTGTGGAGTCCCGCAAGGTTCAATCCTTGGCCTGTTATTATTTTTTGTGTACATAAATGACATGTATGAAGTCTCAAAATTGCTTGATATTATTTTGTTTGCTGATGATACAAACATTTTGTATTCCGCTAGTAACACAGATGATATAAGCACTGTTGTTAACAACGAACTAAAAAAACTAGACCTGTGGTTCCGAGCGAACAAATTATCGCTCAATGTGAACAAAACACATTTTATAATGTTTAACAATAAAAACAATCTAGAACAGATGTGAATATCGTTTTGAATGGGACATACATTGAGCAAATATCATATACAAAATTCCCTGGAGTAACTATTGATGAAAATTTAACATGGCGAGAACACATAAAAATCGTTGAATCAAAAGTATCAAAAAGCACAGCAGTTTTGTATAAAACTATGCATGTTCTTGGTTGTCAAACGTTACTCTCATTATATAATGTACTTGTTGAACCACATACGTCATATTGCTGTGAGATCTGGGGAAATACTTATGAAACTAGACTCAGAAACCTATCTCTGTTACAGATAAAATCTATATGGATTATTTATAATCTAAATTACCATGATTATTTGTCTGTATTTTTCCATCTCTCAAACAAGCTTAAATTTCATGATTTAGTTAAATACAAGACTATGATTATACATTATAAAGCAAACAGTTATTCTTTAAATTGTCGTGCTCAAGCATTATTTGAACCAACCGCAGCTATACACATGCATGATACCAAACAAAGCAAACTGTTCTATGTTAAAAAGACAAACACCACCCTCCGACTGCTCTCACTCACCGTCAAGGATATAAAAACGTGGAACAATTTACCAAATAAAATGACTCAGCTTCCAAGTTTAACACAATTTAAAAAAAAACACTCAAGTAGTCATTACTTCTTCTATTTGTGAATTGTTAATTGAAGATGATGTTTAGTTAAACCCTTGTATTAGTAACACAAGCACTATGGTAACAAGTTTATACATGAGTTGTGAATGTTATTTTGTAATTTATTGATAATTTGTGTTGTAGTTATTCAGTTTTTGTTAGTTTGAGTAGGGCATAGCAACACACAAGTCTATGACTTCAGCTATGTTCTTTCAGCAGCAGCTGCAAACCAGACTGTGCATGTATTATGTTGTTGTTGTTGTTGTTGTTGTTGTTGTTGTTGTTGTTGTTGAATAAGCTCTCATTCATTCATTCAAGACTGGCTAAATATGACTTCGTTTTTAGGAAACTATGATGAGATTGGTTAACTCGGAACACGTCCAAAACATGAAATTCTAGGGTCGCTAACAACTTCACGGCTCGTCCGATCACGACGATGTTGGTACCATTTGAAAGGATGCACTTTCTGTTATTCTAGCGTCATCTAGATTTCCCGGTAAGCGTTTATAGAACACCTATAAAAGAACCTACAGTCATGCCGTTTTCGGTGTTCTGTTCGGTTCCGAACGCTGTTGGCGGCGGGCACTCAGTACACTAATCTTCCGACTGCGGCTCTATTTTCCTCATTTGCATAGGTTCAGACATGCATACTTCACAATTTCTCGATTCCTTGTTATAAGCTCCACCCAATTTTAAACGGCGGCGAAATAGATACATCTCTACATCGGCGTGACGTCACAATACCGTACGCTAACCAACGGAGACTAAGAGTCAAAATTCGTTGCGTTGGTTGGTTAATATACGTGACTGTGACGTCACGCCTACTTGGAATATGCAAGTATAGCCGCCATTTAAAAGTGGGTGGAGCTCATAGCATGGAATCAGATAGTGGTGCCTCAATCGGTAGACTCATAAACTGTGTCGACGAACCGACATCGTTCGCAGTGTCTAAGACACCGGAAACGGCATGGTTGTATGTCCGTTTATAGTTTATTTAAGATTAAGAACGACTATCAAGAAACCAGTTATATAAGCTTTCAAACGATATCAAGTTCGGAGGAAACGTAATTGTCTAGCAATCGGTCAAAAACGCGTTTTTGAACGTGTTTCGAGTTGTTCAATTTCGATCGCTTAGCTATTTTTGGTTTCATGCCGTTCCATTGCAGTAAATCGTCAGTATATAACTTATCCTAAATTGTCACATTGATCTATATTGAGTCCGTAGCAAATTGCGACTAACCTTTCATCCAGTGCACAACAAACGACTTCGGCTGGAAGCTGCTATTAAAAATGTCGTCGAATGTAAACGGATTTTTCGCCTCTTCGTCTGCAAACATATTGGCTATATACATAATCATGAAAAATATATAGACAGAACATTCACATCGGTAATAAACAGAATCGGGCGTTATAGAATAAACTCATCGGCTATTCACTGCGACATAGGCGTGGAGGAATAAACACATTGTCAAGGCTTGGCAGCGGTGGAAGCTGAAAGCAAGAGGTTACAAGAGCGACTATCCGCTACCACACTTGACGGGTCACTATACGCAATTGTCCACACACCGGCCGAAATTCGTGGTATATGTCAATTACAATAATTGGCAAATGTGCTTAAAATAAGATTCTGACTTTATTTTCATCGCAATTACATTATGCTATTACACAACTAGACATATTACTTTTGCAATGATACACAACACCTCTATAATGTGGTCAACGATAATACGATATGCACAGCATGAATTACTTGTAATCCAATTTTTTTTAATATTCAACAAAAAAACATAAAAGTACTATCGTTTGTTGGAATCACATACTAATAAAAAATGGCATAAAAAACTTCAGTGATATTTTTTTTTAAACAGAGAGAGAAAGAGGGCGATAGAGAGAGAGCGAGAGAAAGAGTGACAGAGAGAGAGAGAGAGAGAGAGAGAGAGAGAGAGAGAGAGAGAGAGAGAGAGAGAGAGAGAGAGAGAGAGAGAGAGAGAGAGAGAGAGAGTGAGAGAGCGAGGGAGAGAGAGAGAGAAAAGAGAGAGAGAGAGAGAGAGAGGGAGAGATAAAAAAGATAGAGAGACAGAGAGAGAGAGAGAGAGAGAGAGAGAGAGAGAGAGAGAGAGGGAGAGAGAGAGAGCGATAGAGCAGAGAGCGATAAATAAATAGAGAGAGACAGAGAGCGAGAGAGGGAGAGAAAGGGATAGAGGGAGATATATACAGAGGGGGGGGGGGTGAGAGAGAGAGAGAAAGACAGAGAGAGTGGGCGAGAGATATGGATAGAGAGAGAGAGAGGGTGAGAGGGTGAGAGAGAGAGAGAGAGAGAGAGAGAGAGAGAAAGGGAGAGTGAGAAGGTGAGAGAGAGGGTGAGATAGAGAGAGGGAGGTGAAAGAGAGAGAGTGAAGGAGAGAGAATGAGATAGAGAGAGAGGATGGGATATATATATATATATATCTCACCCTCTCTCTCTCTCCCACTTTCTCTCTCTCTCTCTCACCCCCCTCTCTCTATCCATATCTCTCTTTCTCACTCTCTCGGTCTCTCTGTCTCCCTCTCTCACCCTCCCCCTCTCTCTCTCATTCTCTATCTCTCTCTCTCTCTCCTCTGTATCTCTCTCTCTCTCTATCGCTTTCTCACCCTCTCTCTCTGTTTCTATCTATCCATATATATATATCTCTCTCATCCTCCATATATATATATATATATGTACATATATATATATATATATATATATAGAAATGTACATATATATATATATATATATGTATATATATATCTCTTCTATCTATATATATATATATATATATATATACATATATATATATATACATATATATATACATAGGATGAGAGATATATATATGGATAGATAGAAAGCGATAGAGAGGGTGATATTTGTTTTAATTTTGTATAACAGTTGGAATTGTATTCCAGATCATCGGACCTTTACATAGCAAACTGTTCGAAGATCTTTAAGTAGAACTGATAATAGGACGTATATTACAGGTTTGTCTTGTTTTGTAAAATTGAATGTCATAGGTAAATGTAAAAATATCCCATAATGAGTGTGGCAGACTACCGTGGACATAATTATACATAACTTTTCCAACTTCAATTTCATAAATATCATGCAATTTTATTAGATTTAAACATGTAAAGAGGGGATGTGAATGTTCCCAATAGTTTGCTTCAAGAATGGAACAAACAATTTTTTTTGCATAATGAATATTTTTTCGATATGTGTTTTGTATGTGGATCCCCACAAAATGATTCCGTATGTCAAGTAGGGGTAAACTAAACTGTAATAAATTGTTTTAAGTGTAGCTACTGGAAGGTAGCGGTTAACTTTATTAATTATGTATAAAGCACTAGTTAGCTTGTTTTTGCATGCATTTATATGTTCATGCCAGTCAAGTCTGTCGTCTATATTAAGGCCTAGAAATGTTATACATTTTGTTCGCTGAAATATGTTATTAGCTATCACTAATAATAATTCTTCGTTCTGAGCAGGACGAGATCTAGAAAATAACATGTATTTTGTCTTAGAAATGTTTAAAGATAGTTTATTGGCACGAAACCAGTCAGCTAATATTTCAATTTCGTTATTCATATCTTTATATATTTCATTAATATGTTTTCCAGTTTTGTATATAGTAGTGTCATCAGCAAACAATATAGTTTTGCACATATTTACACAGAATGGAAGGTCATTAATATATAATATAAACAAAAGCGGACCGAGGATAGACTCCTGTGGGACACCGTGTGTGACATCCTGCTGAAGTGAGTCACTAGAACTGTACTTAACATACTGTTTCCTGTTTGAAAGGTAACTCTTAAACCACTTGAGTGGAGTACCCCTTATACCGTAATATTCAAGTTTATGTAATAGGATTTGGTGGTTAATAATATCGAATGCTTTACTTAGATCCAGAAAAACAGCAAGGACCGAGTCCTTTTTTTCTAGTGCATTAATAACGTCACTAGTAAAAACGGTAATAGTATTGGTTGTTGAATGTTTCTCACGAAAACCATATTAGTTATTGTTCAATATATTGTTTTTCTGTATAAAATAAAAAGTTCTTCTATATACAACTTTTCCCAGTATTTTAGAAATTGAAGGTAACAAAGATATTGGTCTACAATTAAAAAAGTCATCAGTAGCTTTAGACTTTAGATTTCGTCAGGCACTATTCCCTCTCCTATTGATTTATTTATTAAAATAGTTAATGGTAAGGCTATTTGCTCACCAAATAGTTTGATGAGACGGGGACTAAAATTGTCATATCCAGAACTGGTCTTAGGTTGGAGAGACATTATAATTTGCCTGATTTCATTTACATCGGTCGGACTCATGAAGAGACTTCCTGGATTTTGTTTAGGACAATTCTGAAGATATTTAGTAAATTGCTCTTTAGGGATTGCATTTGCTTGGTTTAAACCAACATTAGTAAAAACATTACAGAATATATTCGAAATTTGATGAGGGTCCTTAATTGTATCGTTATTATATTTAAAGTGTGACGAAATGCCTGATTTATCGTTGTTTTTCCCAATCATGGTTCTAAGTAATTTCCAAGTTTTTTAGTCGTTCTTAAATGTGTTTAACTCATTCGCATAGTATGTTGTTTTAGCAATTTGTTTCAGTTTATTATACATATTTCTATAATGTACATAACGGATATAAGTAAAATGTGTCTTAGATTTGCCGATACATTTCCTACAGAGTTTGTTTGATGTTACTGACGATTTTAATAGACCTTTAGTCATCCACTCATTCCGTATTACGTATTTGGGATTAACTTTAGCAATTTTCTCCGGCGCGAATGTTTGAATAACATAGTTAAGTTTGTTAGTGAATTCCCTGAACGCATTATCTGTATCTAACTGGTATAAATACGTCAATACAATCAATTTCGCGTAGTGTAGATGTGCTATGACCAATGGATTTGTCAGACATAGGTTCATGTTTTAATATTAACGGCCCATTTGATTTTTACAAGGCTTCTGCTTGCCAATTAAACAGAATATAGGTAGGTGATCAGATATATCACTATATAATATGCCAGAATGAACAAATGGAGTTGTATGTCGTACATATATGTTATCAATAAGGGTAGCGAATGTATGGGTGATACGCGTTGGTTTGGTAATTGTTGGAATGGTGTTAGCAGCTAGGTGTAAGTATAGTAAGTCGGATGAAGGTTTATATGAGTCCATTTTTAGGTAGTCAAAACTTTGATCAGTGCCAATTATGACCTGATGGTTTGAGTGCTGAATCTTATTTAGGTCTCATATATTTGAATAGATGAAGACACTTTTGAATTAGGGATCCGATATATTTCACCAACGACAGAGGTTTGACCAGTAATGCTGCATTCAATAAATACAGATTCAAATTCCCCCTCGACGAAGATATCAAGGTCTTCACGGTCATTATACTGAATATTATCACGTACATACATCGCGACACCACCTTTAGATTTAAATTTCCTATTCTTGTAAATAAAATTATAATTAGGCAATTTAAAAAGATGCGTATTGTTGTAATTTTAAAAGGTTTCACATAATAAGATATAATCAATTTCAACATGCGCATCAGATAGCTGTGACAGTAATATTTTAAGTTGATCAGAGTTTGATGAAAGTCCTTGTATGTTGAGATGGAGTACTTTGTGCTGAAAACGGGTATGGCAAAATTTAGCGGGAAGAATATTATGAACATCATAGTAATCACTATTTATATCAGCTAAGTTAAAAGGATTTACTTCAACATCTTCGTTTTCAAACAAGTGCCTTATGTCTAATTCAGTATAATTACTTAGCATTTCATTCATTGCTTCTTGAATGTAATTACCTTACGAATCAGACAGTACACTGTTAAGTCATAATATAACGAAGACGCTTTTGTGCTGAGTTTACGTAAGTACAAAATATGTTTCAACAGCCCGATTATACCAGGGCGCCAAAACCTTGCCATGCAACTGATGTTTGCACCCCACACTGAATACGTACCAACATTTTAAAGAACAAAAAGTAATTTTTTTTTTAAATTATGCACAACTCTGGGACATGCCAACATGTTAAAGAACAATAAATGAAAATACGTTTTTAAACTACTTACGCTAACATACAAGTCGTATCTATTGATGACATTTAATTCCAACATAATCATATATATATAGTTGTCTGTATAGCAATCATTGTCAACAACGAAAAAACAAATAAAAAGAAGATATACATTAAATGAAGTAACATCATGAATGATGAAAAGTTCATTAATTACTTTTCCAAAATAAACCCCTCCTGGCCGGCTTTCCAGTAAATAAACAAATACAAAAACATTATAAAAAAACTATTCAGAAATATGAAAATAATGTGCCTACTGGCTAATATGTTATCATACTTATAAAACAAATAATTATAGTTTTCGCTTTACGAATATTGAAACAAGAATCACAATAACAAAGAAGAAAAAAGATGAACATGTTTTACATCGACGTCTGACATCTCAGTCGTTGGATGGCAAGTGTCAGGGCAGGGGCGGGATCAACCCGCAGCTCGGTCGAGCGAAATCCGAGTCTTCAATCAAGACCACCGTCGCGTTACGCGAAGTCAAAGTCTTTCTCCGTATGGATTTCTCTAATCAGTCCAGCGTGTGTTTTTTTACGAGGACTTGTCCTGCAAATGTCCAGCAGTCCGAAATCAGTTTCTTACGTTTCAGTGTTCTTGCCTGGAACGCCAGTCCGGCCCGCTTCGCCGTTAGTTCTTCGTTTATAAAAATCGGATTTTCGGATTTCTGCTTGTTGTGCTCCTTCAGCTGTGTTCGGGCACGGAATACCTCATCGCGGGTTGATTCGCTCTTGAAACGGACTATAATTGGTCGTTTTCGTCGGTGATCCTGTTTGTCCGTCTTAGGGCCGAGTCGGTGACTCCTTTCCAACTGGGTTACGCCGATGTTCATCAGTCCCATCTTGTCTTTAATCACGGCGATCACCAGTTCGTTTGTATTTTCTTTGTCGGCTTCTGGTATTCCATGGATGCGAAGGTTTGGACATGGAGAATATTGCTCGCATCTGTCCGCCTCCGCCTCCAGGGCGTTAACTCTCTGCTCCAGGCAGCGGATATGTTCATCTTTTGCAATTACAATAGCTTGCAGTTTGCCAAAATCCTGCCGAAGGATATTACCACGGTGCTCCAAGGCGCCCGGCATAGTTTTAATTAACATTGGAGCGATTACCTCAATTACATCAAAGACTAGTCTCTCAGTTTCAGGATCGGATGTTGATTTGCCACGCTTTTTAACACCCTTACCGGCTTTCGCAGACTTCATCGCATACAGCTCTGCCGTGGAGCACGATTGAATAATAGAGACAATGGCTTCGGCCGACATGTCAGCGTTGCGCGCACTGATGCGTGACGAACCAAGCAGCGTAGTGTTGTCTTGCACGCACAGACATGGGACGACCCGGGCCGATACCATGTCCAAGCGAGACTGGGCGAAAATACAGGCCACTCGCGAACATCAAAAGAAACTATTCACGTGTGAACAACGGCAGCAGCACAATGAGCCGGCCAGCATCTAGGTTTAGATCACCCAGTCATTCCAACACACATGTGACACGTGTGAACAACGGCAGCAGCAGCACAATGAGCCGGCCAGCATCTAGGTTTAGATCACACAGTCATTCCAACACACATGTGACACGTGTGAACAACGGCAGCAGCAGCACAATGAGCCGGCCAGCATCTAGGTTTAGATCACCCAGTCATTCCAACACACATGTGACACGTGTGAACAACGGCAGCAGCAGCACAATGAGCCAGCCAGCATCTAGGTTTAGATCACCCAGTCATTCCAACACACATGTGACACGTGTGAACAACGGCAGCAGCAGCACAATGAGCCAGCCAGCATCTAGGTTTAGATCACCCAGTCATTCCAACACACATGTGACACGTGTGAACAACGGCAGCAGCAGCACAATGAGCCAGCCAGCATCTAGGTTTAGATCACCCAGTCATTCCAACACACATGTGACACGTGTGAACAACGGCAGCAGCAGCACAATGAGCCAGCCAGCATCTAGGTTTAGATCACCCAGTCATTCCAACACACATGTGACACGTGTGAACAACGGCAGCAGCACAATGAGCCGGCCAGCATCTAGGTTTAGATCACCCAGTCATTCCAACTCACATGTGACACGTGTGAACAACGGCAGCAGCAGCACAATGAGCCAGCCAGCATCTAGGTTTAGATCACACAGTCATTCCAACACACATGTGACACGTGTGAACAACGGCAGCAGCAGCACAATGAGCCAGCCAGCATTTAGGTTTAGATCACACAGTCATTCCAACACACTTGTGACACGTGTGAACAACGGCAGCAGCACAATGAGCCGGCCAGCATCTAGGTTTAGATCACCCAGTCATTCCAACACACATGTGACACGTGTGAACAACGGCAGCAGCAGCACAATGATCCAGCCAGCATCTAGGTTTAGATCACCCAGTCATTCCAACACACATGAGACACGTGTGAACAACGGCAGCAGCAGCACAATGAGCCAGCCAGCATTTAGGTTTAGATCACACAGTCATTCCAACACACTTGTGACACGTGTGAACAACGGCAGCAGCAGCAGCACAATGAGCCGGCCAGCATCTAGGTTTAGATCACCCAGTCATTCCAACACACATGAGACACGTGTGAACAACGGCAGCAGCAGCACAATGAGCCAGCCAGCATCTAGGTTTAGATCACCCAGTCATTCCAACACACATGAGACACGTGTGAACAACGGCAGCAGCAGCACAATGAGCCGGCCAGCATCTAGGTTTAGATCACCCAGTCATTCCAACACACGTGTGACACGTGTGAACTCAGGTCTCACTAATGGTACATGGTGTATCATATGTGTGTATAGACAGTAGGACGAATGGTGCATGGTGTATCATATGTGTATATACACAGTAGGACGAATGGTGCATGGTGTATCATATGTGTGTATAGGCAGCAGGACGATTGGTGCATGGTGTATCAAATGTGATCTTTGATAGTAACTTCAATTTCCGACGACTCATATATCAAACATGTCGCTGCTGTTTTTTATTATATTCGTGATCTTCGCCGTATTCGCCGGTATATGTCATTTTCTGTTGCTAAAACTATTGTAACAGCGCTAGTTAGCAGCATACTTGATTACTGCAGTTCCCTCTTTTATACTGAAGTATTTGCATTGGCTTCCTTTGCGATATCGTATAATATTTAAGATCTATACCATTACATACCAGGCACTGTCCAGTAAGCAACCATCTTATTTGCATTCATTGCTTACTCCTGTAAGAAAATCTGTCCAGCTTCCATCATCTAGTTCTGGCCTACTTTTTGTTCCTAGAGTCAACATTAACATTGGAACTAGGGCTTTTTTTGTTGCTGCACCAACTCTTTGGAATATGCTCCCTCTTACTGTTAGTTCGGTTGAACATATTACAAAATTCCGTCGTCATTTAAAAACTTATCTTTAGAACCTCGCTTATCCACCATAGCTCCCTAGGGCCTTGATCCATCTGTTGTCAACTGGAATACTGCTTATGGATTTTGAGATTGACCAATCCTTTTGTTTTGAAGCGCCTCTGAGCTTGGTTTCTAAGGATTTAGGCGCAGTAGAAGTTATCTGATTATTATTATTATTATATACACAATATGACGAATGGTGCATGGTGTATCGTATGTGTACATACACAGTAGGACGAACGGTGCATGGTGTATCGTATGTGTACATACACAGTAGGACGAACGGTGCATGGTGTATCGTATGTATATATACACAGTAGGGCGAACGGTGCATGGTGTATCGTATGTATATACACAGTAGGACGAACGGTGCATGGTGTATCGTATGTATATATACACAGTAGGACGAACGGTGCATGGTGTATCATATGTGTTCATACACAGTAGGACGAATGGTGTATCATACGTATCTACAGACAGGGAGTAATAAATAACAAATGTGTCAACAAACGTTGCATTTGCAATAATATATAATTTTGAGAAATCACATATAAATAGTATTCACAATAAATATAAATAATAATAATAATAAATAACTTCTTAAGCGCCAATATCCTCAGAAAATCCGAGCTCAGTGGCGCACCAAAACCAAAGGATTAAGCATTCTCGTACTCGTGTGCTAGGCGAAATTCGTCAACAAATGGATGGATGCGCTAGGGAGCTAGGGAGGATAGGCGATATGTCCTTGGTAAAGTGCCAGCGTTTGTTAAATCAACGATGATTGTTGAAGCTTTGTGATGAAACATTCATTACATTACCAGTAATTGTCATTGTTTCATTCTGCTGTAATTCCAATAAACAGGGACTGACTTTTCAGGCACATAGGCGGTGGGGGTGCGAAACGATCATGCGCCCCTCCCCACGCCCGCTGACAGACAACAGAGTTCCGCGTGATCAGACCGCGAAGGGGCTTGCAGGCTGATGAGGTGTTGAGTTGGATGTTTTGGTGAATTTCATTTTAGGGATATAGTCGGTGGGTTTAAATGAGCTTCGAGGAGGGGGCACAATTGAATCTGTTTGTGAGCTTCAATGGTGTGCACATATGAAGGTTTTTGGTGAGCCTCGAAGTGTGGGTGGTAATTGACGTTTGGTGAACCTCGAAGTGTGGGTGGTAATTGATGTTTGGTGAACCTCGAAGTGTGGATGGTAATTGATGTTTGGTGAGCCTCAAAGTGTGGGTGGTAATTGATGTTTGGTGAACCTCGAAGTGTGGGTGGTAATTGATGTTTGGTGAGCCTCGAAGTGTGGGTGGTAATTGATGTTTGGTGAGCCTCGAAGTGTGGGTGGTAATTGATGTTTGGTGAACCTCAAAGTGTGGGTGGTAATTGATGTTTGGTGAGCCTCAAAGTGTGGGTGGTAATTGATGTTTGGTGAGCCTCAAAGTGTGGGTGGTAATTGATGTTTGGTGAACCTCAAAGTGTGGGTGGTAATTGATGTTTGGTGAACCTCAAAGTGTGGGTGGTAATTGATGTTTGGTGAACCTCAAAGTGTGGGTGGTAATTGATATTTGATGAGCCTCAAAGTGTGGGTGGTAATTGATGTTTGGTGAACCTCAAAGTGTGGGTGGTAATTGATGTTTGGTGAACCTCAAAGTGTGGGTGGTAATTGATGTTTGGTGAACCTCAAAGTGTGGGTGGTAATTGATGTTTGGTGAACCTCAAAGTGTGGGTGGTAATTGATGTTTTGTGAACCTCAAAATGTGGGTGGTAATTGATGTTTGGTGAACCTCAAAGTGTGGGTGGTAATTGATGTTTGGTGAACCTCAAAGTGTGGGTGGTAATTGATGTTTGGTGAGCCTCAAAGTGTGGGTGGTAATTGATGTTTGGTGAGCCTCACGGAGGGTGGACTTGTATAGTTAAAAAGCACCCTCAAAACATCAATTACGCTACGGGTCTGCTACTTCTATGGTGGCTGTTTTGTTTAAAGAAGAAGAAAAAGAATTTGTTTTATTAGACCCAGAGATTTCAAATAATACATACAATACGTCCATGTCAAAAAAAAAAATAATACAAATATATAACATTATGGTAAACATGGCATAATGTATGATAAATAACAAAAAGTAGGGTCGGGAGACTCCTCTAAGACTACGGTAGTCGCTATCGAGGAGCCACCTATTGTAATGAAATTTTAACTGAATCAATACATCACCTATTCAAATTCCAGAAAAAGAAGAAGAAAAAACATAATGTGTGCATGTGTGTAGTGTGAGCAAGCTTACGTGATTACTGTGTTTGTCGTTAAGGCACTGTTTTGTACTGTATCAAGTTTGTAGTACTGGAAACAAGGGGTCTGGTTGAACATAATATCCCCTTAAAGAGGTAATGAGACATTCCGTAATTGTTTTAGATATTAATATCCAACATAGCTAGTTTAGTTTAAAGGGAGCCAGTCTATTCATATACCCTCAATTAGCCAGAGTAGTAATTTGTAACAAGAATTCTGCCCGGTAGAACGTCAGAAAATGGGGGAATGTTGAACATCAAAGGGTATTGATATTAAAGCAGCCCGTAGCGGCATTATTGCCAACAAAATTAGTTTTGAAACTGGGTGTTTTGTTTACCATTTGAACATGCTTCTGGGCGCATCTTCCAAATTGCGAACGTTATTACGGGCTTACTAAACGCAATTTGACAGGCAGTACACATTCAACATAGTTAGTATAATCTTAAGAATGTTATATCAATTAATACATGAAAGACTAGGAACAGACGTCCTCCTCTTAGCTTACGTACTAAAAACACTAACTCGAGTTTCTATCACAAAACACCTAAAATACGGGCCAAGTGTCACCGAAATAGGAGGAGACAAAATAGCGCTGGTGGGTGTCACGTGACATTGAATTGTATAGGCGAAATGTGAGAGTGTATAGAAAGGCTACTGATATGAAATCGGAAATAAAAGTTTTTCGTTAAAGTTAGTTATACACGTTTGATATGATACCAACATACTAGAACCAGAACAAAAAATAAATCTAGAAGAGACAGTATGTCTCCTCCATTAATAGCTCCGACACACGGTAAACAAGCGGATGCATGCGTGCGTACAAGAGTGCGTATGTACTTGTGTGTGTATGTGCGTGTGTGAGTGCGTTGGGTGCGCACATGACTTGTTGTGCAAATGGAAGTGTTATGTGATTGATAACAACACCAGACCCAATGCGGCGTCTATCAGCCACACGCGGCTGGTGAGACGTGCTGACTGCCAGTGATTTAATGCCCAAGATATCTCAGTGAGATTCAAGCGGACGCCCCCGTCACTTGTGTACCAGTTAGATCGACCCAATCGGGTCAGACAGCGATGTCCTACTGGGTTAGCAACGTGTATTCGCGGTATTACCACTCACGTGTGTTCGCGGTATTACTACTCACGTGTGTTCGCCGTGTTACAACTAACGTGTGTTCGCCGTGTTACTACTAACGTGTGTTCGCCGGGTTACTACTCACGTGTGTTCGCCGTGTTACTACTAACGTGTGTTCGCCGTGTTACTACTAACGTGTGTTCGCCATGTTACTCACATGCACTGAGGAGTTGCGAGCGCCGGGCCTCCCGCCAGAAGAGACTCATGGAGAGCCACATGGAGAATGAGATGAGGCCGGCGGCCAGCACGAGGATGAGGGCATACTGCCAGCAGAACAGGTCGCGGCGACTCGGCACACGGGGTCGCGGGAACACGTACAGGTGCTTCTTGTTCGAGAACGTCTCTACGGTCAGCGTGATCGTGTTGTCGTCACTCGTAGCCATCACTGCATCAGCACTGGGACCCAAGTGCTGCGTTGAACGCTCAAACAGCCGCACTGGGTCGGTAATGCTGCACTGAACGTTCAGGGAGCCGCACTGGATCCAGTGTGCGTACAAAATGTAGTCGGCTTTGTGATAAGATAGATCTACGACTGAGCTGATCTCATTGGTAAATAGAAGTGCTGACGTCTAGATACTTGACCTTCCCCACATCGACAATCTTCTTATTGGACATTGAACTGAAGTAAAGTGTAATCTCCTCAACGTATATCTTTTCGCACATGCCAATGTCATTATCAACTTTCTTCATGTCTGTCTGTTGAGCCGCTGAGCATCGGCACTAGTTCGTATCGTTCCGCTTTCTGTCTAGTCTCGCTTATCCCACATTCGGTCGCCTCCGTGAGCTACAGAAAACGTCTGGTGACAGATATCAGGCCCGTAACCAGTTTTCGCCGAGGGGAGTTCATTTTTGATATTTTGGTCGTACTATATTTATAACACAGTGTGTTTTTTGTCTGCAGAATGAACAAAATGTAGATATTACATTTAACAAAGAATCACTGTTAGTGTACATACACATTTCTATAAACAACATGTAATTATCTTTGTGGACGAACATGTATGTTTAATGTATGTTTTTTTACTAAAAATACCGCGTTTATACATGAGTGAAGCCGGTAAGTCTTCATTCTTTAACACTAATTGTTGTCGCTGTTTTCTCAAGTGCTCCATTTTTTAACCTTCTCTGCCTTGCGTATATCCCATTTAATGCAGTATTTTCTATTCCTGTCCTCAATAACCGTTACGCCTATGTCACACATTTGTTAGGTTGATCTCCTTCCTTAAAACTCTACATCCAGTAGTTCTTACTCTAAACGGTAGTAATCTGATATTTAGCGTTGTGTTATACATAATAATTATATAAATATGATACCCATATGTTCCGCCACAATTAATTTAGCCCATCGTGTGTGTGTGTGTGCGTGCTTGCGCGTGGTGCGTGCGTGCGTGCGTACATGCGTGCATAACGATATGTGCTGGTACATCGATGTACTGCTAACTGCCCTGTTTCAGATTTCGTTGGGTGTAACATCTCCAGTTCAGACTTGACTATACCTACGAATTATAACCTATCACGCCCAATGGTTTTACGTTTCGGGGCCCGGTTTCATGAAGCGTACATAAAGTTACGCAATTACTTAGCGTCATGTGTTTGCATAAACACCTATGTTCACTTATATTAAAAAATCAGGTAATTTAGTAAGACAATCATCTTAGCGTTAAGAACATTCTTGGCCGTTTCATGAAACCGGGCCCAGGTGTCCCGTATGCAACAAAAGTGACCCACAAACTGCTCAGTCGGTTCGAGTTATCCGTCACAACCAATTCCCTTGAAAAGGGGTGGTTTGTTCTGGAATATTTACAAGCAAAAAAATGTTAATTTAACCGTCGTCAACGTTGATATATTCACCATTTTTAAGATTGCGCAGGTCAAAGCCTATTATTGCCGTATCTAAAGAACGACATAACCTACAGCCACATAGTTTACACCAAAATATAGTTCATTTATGTACGGCGATTTCAAATATATTACTTTTGACCTTCGCCTACATTAATATATCCGCCACAATTGTGTCAGCCTATCCAAACTGTCCTTCCAGCCTGACATCGTATTTCTTTGTCAACCTCGCATCAGTTGGCATAACACGAACTGCATGCTGCTTCCTGTCACCAGCTCGTTTCATTATTGTAAATATTTATCCTATTTCACGTTTAACTGTGATAAGGCTTTGGTATGATCGGCTTGGTTGACACTCCAAGATATCGCATCGGCTACAAACCTGTGGAAGTTGCACATGTTATCCATCAACGAGATTGCAAATTGCATTCTTCGTCCCAACTCGCCTTCATTGAGTCGTCCTCAGAATTATTTGTATGCTATCCAAAGTGAAATATGACCGTGTCCTCGTAAGCTGACGGTTGCGATTGGGTGCAATCTGATGTAAATGTGTTGTACTTTTAGTGGGGTCACCAGGCCCACAGTCATTTTAAGTTGTTGATAAGGTTAACTTTTTGATACCGCCTGATAAGTTGGCGTGTAAATAATATTTTTCGTCCGAATATACAACGATCATCCTCCTGGTGGATCGTAGGGGGCACCTTTAAGCAACAATCTTGAAACGGCCCTAATCTCCGAATCGTTCACCCTACATCAACGTATTATGTCTCTGTGGATTCGAAATTTGGAGTAGCAACCTGTATGCTAATTATGGAGGCAGCCATTTTGAAATTATTTGCGAAAACCCGTAAAATCATGTAATTTTCACAATAATGTTCCTAATTATTTCCACCCTTAGCCAATCAATTTAACTCTAAACATCACCTAACCTAAACTAAATAGCAAAAGAAACCCCAAACGTCTACCAAGCAAAAAATATTTGAAACTTTTTTTGAGAAAGTAACTAATTTTGTATGTTAATTGCTACCATAAGTAAAAGAAAAAGACTTAGGGTTAACCATTAGTGCTGATATGAAGGTTTCAGAGCAGTGCAGAATTGCAGCTTCAAAAGGAAATCAAATCATTGGATTAATTAGGCGAAATATAGCGTATAAGGAAAAATAATTAATAATACCGCTGTACAAAACAATAGTTGGGCCTCATTTAGAATATTGTATACAAGCCTGGCGGACATATCGCAGGAAGGACATAGATATGCGAGAAAGAGTACAGAGGAGAGCGACTAAAATGATACCAAAACTGTGCGATCTTAGTTACGAAATACGCCTAAAATAATGTGGTTTGACAACACTAGAGACCAGGAGATTGAAAGGAGATCAGATAAAGTTTTTTTTAATATTGAGTGGTTATGAAAATATTGATAGAAATATGTTCTCTTAGTTAAAAAAGATAGAAGGACTAGGGGACATGAAGTTACATTAGTAAAGGAGCAGTGTAGATTATATATAAGAAAGTTCTCATTTTCACAAAGGACTGTAAATGAATAGAACAGATTATGTGCTAATTGTGTGGGTGTTAGTAGCGTGTATGTTTAAAAATAAAATTGACACGTACCTAAAAGGGTTAGTCTCTCGATAAACCAAAAGGCTTCCTTGTCCACCTGCCATCTAGAGTTAATTCTCTAGGTGGCAATCTTGTTAAATCTCTTATTAAATCTTGTTAAACATGACGACCCTAATTTATGAAACATTCATCCTAAATCAACGTGTGATGTATCGAAAGGTTCGAAATGAGAAGTTGCAGCTATCAGATTATGTATGTTATGCATAATTACAACCATATTGATGTTATTTGAGTTATTCGTGTTATTCTAATGCTAATTTCTCTCACTATTTCCACCCATAGCGGATCAATTTAGGACTAAACATCACCTAACCTAGATTACATTGCTGAAGAAACACCATGTTCCTTCCGAACAAAATATAAATAACATAATTGATAGTGTATGGGAGAAACTGACAAATTTTCCATATTAATGTGTATCTTGGGATACTTCTAAGAGAACAACGTGAACCGGGCCTAATTTATTAACCTTTCATTATACATCAAGGTGTAATGTTTCGGTGGATTCAAAACAAGGAATAGCAACTTTCATGTTTTATGTAGTTTGTGCGTTGGGGCAACCATATTTATGTTATTTACGAAAACCAGTAAAATCTTGTCATTTATTTCTCATTAAAAACATACAAATTATGGAAGCAACACGGCTTGATTTTTGCCCTGCGTAGTAAATTTATTCTGAAAGCATGTTTTGCATCTTAAAATAAATACGCAATCCATATAAAAACAAAGCCACATCTATTCTCAAGTAAAGTAGTGACAGATCATGAAGCAACGTCCACATTCCGAAGGTCATTCCCTTACGGTGAAGAATCCACCAGTGATACATTACTTCTTCCGCTAGCTCCTAGCAAGGCCCAATTCATCGACTGCAGACACATTTATACAAAGATCCTCTCTGTGAGTCACGTTGCAATGCTAACTATGTTTTGCCTTCCTGTGAACCTGAAGTGTGAGCCTCCTCTTGCAATGCTAACTATGTTTCCCTTCCTGTGAACCTGAAGTGTGATCCTCCTCTTGCAATGCTAACTATGTCTTCCCTTCCTGTGAACCTGAAGTGTGAGCCTCCTATTGCAATGCTAACTATGTCTTCCCTTCCTGTGAACCTGAAGTGTGAGCCTCCTATTGCAATGCTAACTATGTCTTCCCTTCCTGTGAACCTGAAGTGTGAGCCTCCTCTTGCAATGCTAACTATGTTTTCCCTTCCTGTGAACCTGAAGTGTGAGCCTCCTCTTGCAATGCTAACTATGTTTTCCCTTCCTGTGAACCTGAAGTGTGAGCCTCCTCTTGCAATGCTAACTATGTTTTGCCTTCCTGTGAACCTGAAGTGTGAGCCTCCTCTTGCAATGCTAACTATGTTTTCCCTTCCTGTGAACCTGAAGTGTGAGCCTCCTCTTGCAATGCTAACTATGTTTTCCCTTCCTGTGAACCTGAAGTGTGAGCCTCCTCTTGCAATGCTAACTATGTTTTCCCTTCCTGTGAACCTGAAGTGTGAGCCTCCTCTTGCAATGCTAACTATGTTTTCCCTTCCTGTGAACCTGAAGTGTGAGCCTCCTCTTGCAATGCTAACTATGTTTTCCCTTCCTGTGAACCTGAAGTGTGAGCCTCCTCTTGCAATGCTAACTATGTTTTCCCTTCCTGTGAACCTGAAGTGTGAGCCTCCTTGCAATTCAATGCCTAATGCTAACTATGTTTTCCCTTCCTGTGTGAGCCTCCTCTTGCACTATGTTTCCCCTTCCTGTGAACCTGAAGTGTGAGCCTCCTCTTGCAATGCTAACTATGTTTTCCCTTCCTGTGAACCTGAAGTGTGAGCCTCCTCTTGCAATGTTAACTATGTTTTCCCTTCCTGTGAACCTGAAGTGTGAGCCTCCTCTTGCAATGCTAACTATGTCTTCCCTTCCTGTGAACCTGAAGTGTGAGCCTCCTCTTGCAATGCTAACTATGTTTTGCCTTCCTGTGAACCTGAAGTGTGAGCCTCCTCTTGCAATGCTAACTATGTTTTGCCTTCCTGTGAACCTGAAGTGTGAGCCTCCTCTTGCAATGCTAACTATGTTTTGCCTTCCTGTGAACCTGAAGTGTGAGCCTCCTCTTGCAATGCTAACTATGTTTTCCCTTCCTGTGAACCTGAAGTGTGAGCCTCCTCTTGCAATGCTAACTATGTTTTCCCTTCCTGTGAACCTGAAGTGTGAGCCTCCTCTTGCAAAGTAAACTTCATAGCCCTCAAGAACCGCTTAAAATTGGTTTACAATGTGGACGATTGTCAGGCCGTCGTTCCTCACTCATACAAGTGGGTTGGCAACTCTCCACTCAACCACCTGCGAAAGGGGCCAATGACAACGAGTTTTTTTTTATGAAGAGAAGAAGGATGAAGTAGCATTAGTAGATATAGTACATCAGAAGCTTCAGAGTTGCTCTGGTCAGGTGGTCTTCGTACCATGATTTTCGATTAGATGTTGTAGGAAGATCAGTAAAATATATTATTGAAACTCACTAGCCCATTTAGAAACAAACCAGCTGTTCTAGACATGATTCTAACAAGAATGTATCAAGCAATTCAACCCACAACACGTCCACCTGCTGGTGGTAGATCAACCAGTTTAATACGTTGCCAAGGAACATCAATTGACACTCCCCAAAACCCTCAATGAAGCCAAGTTTGTCGTGATGCTATAGGAGGCATGTATATTGCTTTGTGGGCCACCATGGTAGGTCTGCTTTAGTTGGCCTGGTGTTCTGACCGAACAGGATCACTAAGAATGTGTCAATAGCCATACTATACCTTCATAAAATGATAGTTGTTGTACGAAATAATCTTATAACGTGGGTGCACACGGATAGTGGAACTGAGTTGCCTCTTGAAGATAGGGTCGCCGTGGTTGCACGAGAGATAGTCATACCATGTCCGTCACTGGTGCACAAGTTCCAATAGATCATCTTCATGGACCTCCGAGTACACTGCGAGAGGAAATTCAAGCTATGGTTGACAACACGACACACTGAAGCTGCTCGTACCTCTGTTCTTTTCTCTCGCTCACCAAAATTATGTCCGGTGGATTCCCTCTTCATTCCAGACCTCGATGTGTTTCTTCCGAGCACGCAAAATGAGTGAGACAAGGGCAGTAAACGAAAACGAGGAGCAGTTGACGGATCTCGACCATACCGACTGACCAAGGCCATGACCTTGCCAACACAAGGTCAAAGGGAGTGTGCGATGTGCTCGGCCTTATTCAGCACCTGTTAGAATGCGGGATAGTGGCTGGCCCGTAGATCAGCAGAGGAGCAGTTGGGGAATTTACCAGTGATAATGACACGACGACGATGATAACGAAGTGCTACGAAGAAGGCTATGCATACCAGGAACGTTTTCGATGCCACCTTAGGAATATGTTGGAAGCCTTGATGAACGGAGAATGTCATTTTGAAAAGAGTGTTAGAACTCAATTACGTCGGACATCAATGTGTGCGTCAGTTATGTAGGTGAGCTTGAATTGAAGGGAGAGAAGTAACATAACAGCTTCATGGAAAATATGCTGAATTCGAAAGCCTTTTATCTGACCACTCCAATGAAGCGAAACAACTTATCCAATAACACAGATAGCAGACCCTTAAAGCGATCTAGAGGAGCACTTGACAGATCACATTAACCACAGTACGAGCAAACGTTCATTGTGCGTGAGAGTCGATGAGAAGACCTGGAGGCGTTTGTTCAATTATGGCATTAATCTTCCCTACCTCTTGCATTGTCCTGTCAAGGGAACCTTAATTGATGCTCCAAGTTTGACTTTTGGCATGCATTCTTGGAACAGTAAACGGCTCACTTGTTTGTGACTGGATTCTTACAACGTTTTGTCACCGATGGTGGAGCACTGATCCGCTCATTTGCCAACTAGATGAGTGGCTTTGTTTCTTAAGCAAGTTGTTTTAACTTTTATTTTAATTGCATATTTAATATGCAAAACATACTGTGACACAATATATAAGCAGGACAAACTTAAGAAGCATACCGTTTGAAATTACAAGTTCTTAATGTTTTTCAAAGTGAAAGTAACATTAGCATTACAAGATGTTATAGGTTTTCGCAAATAACATTAACATGGTTGCATTTACTCACAAAATGCATAACCTAAGAGTTGCTACTCATCATTTCAAATCTCTAGATACATCATACATTGATGTAGGATGAACGGAACGGTTTAATATTGCTCTGACATGACAGCAACGAACATACAAAATTAATTACTTTCACCCATTCAGTATAAATTATGTTTTGGTTGGTAGAAGTTCGGGTTTCTTTTGCAATTTAGTCTAGGTTAGGCGATGTTTATAATTAAATTGATTGGCTAAGGGTGGCTGCCTCCACACACAAAAGTTGCTACTCCGGATATCGAATCCATAGAGACATAATGCGTTGGTATAGGGTGAACGGTTCAGAAGTTAGGGCCGTTTCAAGATTGTTGCTTAAAGGTGCCCTCCCACGGCCCCCAGGGAGCGTTGTACACTCGAGCCAGAAAAATGTGTTACGCTCCAACCTATCAGGCGGACCTAAAAGTACTTTTTACAACAACTTAAAACGAAAATGGAATTTAAGTCATGGCAGATTCTCCACTATTGAGAGTTCTGCTTGAACATAGCAGTTTAACGTTTTTTATGCAGCTTTTTTGTTTGAATGGTTGCGTTTGGCGAGTTTTCGGGAAACTGAAAGGAGGTACATTTTAAACACCCCCTCCCCATGTGAAGCATTCTACGGTCCAGCAGTGTTTATAATAATAATAATGATAATATTTATTATATATAGCGCCACATCCAATGCAATTCACATCGCTTTACAGAGACACCTAGAGAAACTATTAAAAATAACACGTTGTAATAAAATACAATACTTGTAATATTATTAATAGTAGTAGTATTATACCGAATTTTTTTAAAGAGCTCTTTTCATACATAAAAGCCTGCTCAAAAGCGCTGTACTCAATCAATAGAATTATCATAGACAGTAAAAACAAAGCATAAGAACGATAACATGATTAAAAAAATATGTTAGAAGACTGGATATAATCAAATGGATACACACACACACACATATATATATATATATGTATATATATATATATATATATACATATATATATATATATATATCCATTTTACATATATATATATATATATATGTAATACTGTTTTAAAATGTAATAAAACCTGACTAGAAAGAGATAAGCACCAAAATGGGCCAGGAATAAATGTGTTTTTAGCAGCTTCTTGAAAGTGTTCAGTGTTTTTGCTTCACGAATGTGAGCCGGTAGCGCATTCGACAACTTGGCTGCTCAACACTGACATTTTCAGTCTCTGTAAGTAACTGTTCTAGCCCTTGGAACTTCAAATGTCACTGAATCCATGGATCGTAGCGTTCTTCTTGGTTGGTACACATTCAACAGAGTCGAAGATAACACCCGGGTTTTTCACACTGTTCACTGATGTAATGTCCGTGTCGCCACCTGGTCCGTCTTGGCATTATGGTTGGGTGTGAACAACACAACCTCAGTCTTTTCACTGTTCAGTTTTAGCATGTTTGCGTGCATCCATCTTTCAATGTCCGTGAGGCACCTCTCAATGAGTTCCAGGGATTCTGTTTGGACTGCACCGCCCTTCGGCTTGAACGAAATGTACAACTGGGTGTCATCCGCATAGAAGTGATAACACAGTCCATACCGACGGATAATGGCTCCTAATGGTTTTGAGTACATGGTGTATTTCTTCGGGCCGAGTACCGAGCCTTGTGGTACATCATGTTCCAAGTGAACTGGATTGGAGTGCTCACCATCTATGACCACTACCTGGTAACGGTCGTGGACATACGATGCTATCCAGCCGAGAGCAGCTCCGGAGATTCCGAATAAGTTCTCAAAACGATGCTACAGAATTCCGTGATCGAGAGTGTCGAACGCAGCCGACAGATCGAGCATGACCAACACTGTGACACAACCATTATCCAGAGACTCGAGGATATCGCTTTGTACCTTGAGGAGCGCCGTCTCGGTCGAGTGAGATCTACGGTAGGCTGACTGGAGCTCCTCGTGAAGACCATTACTCACCAGGTGGCGCTCAATCCGTGTATCTACAACCTTCTCTGACACCTTAGTAATGAAAGGAAGGTTGGACATGGGTCTGTAGTGTTTCAGGATGTCTGGGTCGAGTGTTGGTTTCTTGAGTAGTGGACGTATCTGAGCACACCTGAATGCACGATGCACGCAGCTACTATCCATAGAGGCGTTGACAATCGTGGTGATAATTGGGAGTAGCCCATCTACACACAACTTTAGAAGCCAAGTGGGCACCGGACCGAGGTCGCAGGATTTATCAGGTGACTTCAGGATGAAGGTCTTCACTTCATCATCAGATTCACGGGTGAACCTCTCCAGTGGTGTAGTTACAGATGAGGCGTCAACCTCCAGGTCAACACCATGCACCTGGTCCGTCTGGAGGCCACGTCGGATGTTTTGTATCTTCTCCATAAAGAAAGAGCTAAACATCTCAGTTAGTTCAATGGGAGACGCCGTTTGAGGAAGAGATGGAGACCCCCTTTCACCAAGCAGGTGTTTCGCCACTTTGTAGATGCCCTTCTGGTCATGGGTGCAGGCAGTGATCTTTTCCGAATAGTTTGCTATCCTGGTTTGTTTTATGAGTTTGTTCACCACAACACATTGGTCTCTATATATCTGGTGGTTAACAGTCAGGCGATTCTTCTGCCATCGTCGTTCCAGCTTCCGTCGGAGATGTTTAGCCTCATGTAACTCATCAGTGTACCATGGACAATCTGGATGTTGGGTGATTGTTTTAGTACGAAGTGGTGCGTGCTTATCAATGAGTGATGTGAGTCCTTCATTAAAAGCACTCACCAAACCATCCACATCACCATCCGTAGTTTGTAACATGGGGGAAGCCACAACGTCCTGCTTGAAAGCTTCCACGTCTATGACACGTAGCTTCCTGTAGGGAACAGTCTTCTGTGTGGGAACAGGTTTGGCCAAGGTCGTGGTGAAACCGACAGCGAAGTGGTCACGTGTAAGTTTCCCAAGGTGGTCACAAAGTCCGAGGTCGGTGAAGGTGATGTCAGATACGATGTGACTGGTGTCTCTGCTGATCACGACGTCCAACTGCCGAGCACATGGGTCGGTTCATGTTCATGTTGTTGTAGGCCACACGCTTTGTTTGTATCCATAAATCTCTGAGCACCACGATCGCTTTCGACAACAACGTGAAAGTAAGGTCTTCAACTATCAGAATCTCCTTGTCGTGGGTAGCGTAGCCGGCGAGAAATGTAGACCACTGGTCAAAGAATTCGGGAATGGTCAGGCCATTATGCCTTGATGGTGTGGTCGATACACCACGTCCATACGCACAGTTGTGTCACCCGTATCCAGATCACAATCAATGTGTTCCAAGTTTGTGTAGTCGCCAGAGGTACTGGAGCCATGAAGGCGGAATGATATGGCAGACTTATAAAGCAATGCCACACCACCTCCATTTCTACTGCCGGGACGGGGTACATGTTTCATGGTACACCCAGAAGGGACCAACTCACCAATGCATTTCATGTCTATGGAAGTCCCCAGCCATATCTCTGTGAGAGCAACAACATCATAGTTCTGTGTAATAATGTAGTCGCTCAGACAGAAAGCCTTGTTCTTGATGGATCTTGGATTAAGGCAACATACCCAAAGAGACTTCTTCGCAGGTTGTACATGCACATAGTCACATTTAATCCTCACCAAATTATTCTTGTTTACACCTAATGCGCTAGTGATCTGACCACGATCATGAGCACTGAATTGTTTATGTTGACATGCACTTGCCCCACTTCTAGGAACATACCTCACAGTACTGTTATGGTGTGTTGGTGGCGGTCGATGACCGATCACAATAGGTATCCGTATCTGTATTGCTCAACTTTGGCCATAGTCCGTCGCTAGGCCAGTATTGTTCGAGCTGGTGGGCAGCATTAGCAGCTTTGACCGCGACAATTGTCTTTGACCACCTCTGGTCCCCCTGTGCGTCGGCCTAGCGTTGCAGATGCCCAATTGTCTTAAGTCGCAGAACACAGACTTGGTGACACGCATGACAGATTTAGAAGTGTGTTGCATTAGTTGTCTCAGATGATAGCTTGAATAAACGATCACCATGGAGATCGTCACAGTTCGCTGGAGATGGCACTACAACAGCACAGTACTGTCTTATAAAAGCACTAAAATCCGGAAAGATAAAATATTCACGTTGAAACTGAGGACGTTACAGTCGTCCGTATAAGTTCACAATCAAATTAGGTGTAGAATTAATGTTCAGTACAGCGTATAGTTTGCAATAATATCATACATAATTTGTGTTTGTGTTTATTGGCCGTAGGTTGTCTCAATTGTGCAAGAGATTTATTTGACCAGTCATCTTCGGCCCAACCAAAACATAGAAAACGAACCAACCTTGAACGATGATCATTAATGGTCATCTTCGCATCGCGATGGACGGACAACACATCAACTATAGGATCATCTGTACAACTACGATAATGTTAACAAACAGAAATATACCGTGATCAACATACACTCTGTTTCTCTGTTTCTGTTTAATAATCGGCAAATCCCAGCTGGGTATCGCGCCAATGATGTTGGTTGCTCTATGAGCATTGCGCACGGCCTAGCAATTCCTTAAATTGTGGGGCGTCCTTTGCATTAACCAATGGCGCTTCTAGGATATTCCATACAGTTAAAATGCGGGGAAAGATGAGTTTCTATATTCTTTAGTGTTGGCCCTTATGTGTTTATGTTTGTATGGGTGACTTGAGCGTGTGCATCTGTCTGCAGGTACTAATATGTTTCTGGATGGGACAGCAATTTGATTGTGGACGATTTTGAACATGAGTAATAATCTGAGGTTCCTTCTCCTCTCCTCGAGATTTGACCAACCTAAATCTTTTATCATATTTGTTACGCTGCTATTTTAATTGTAGTCGCCTTTTACGAAGCGGGCTGCTCTTCTTTGTATTTTCTCGAGTGTGTTTATGTATTTTTGTAAGTGTGGATCCCATACTGCGCAGCCGTATTCTAAAATGGGGCGGACAAGGATAATATAAGCTCTTTCTTTTAGGACCTGCGGACATGATTTTAGATTTCTCCTTAAGAATGATAAAGTGGCATTGGATTTGTTGCAAGTTTGGGAGATATGAGTTGACCAGGACAGGTTGTCTGTGACCATTACCCCAAGATATTTCCCTGTGTCAACTTGTTTTAGTATATGATTACTAAGTGAGTATGATCTGGATAATGTATTTGAATTTGGAGTTCTGGTTATTCGCATTACATTGCACTTTGTTGCATTAAAGTGCATACCCCAATCTTTTCGCCATTTATTGAGAGAGTTTAAGTCGGTTTGAAGGGGCAACTGGTCCGTCTGTGTTTGGACGGGTCTGTATAATAGACAATCGTCTGCAAACAGACGGACATTGAAAGACACTTGCAGGGGGTAAGTCATTTATATATAGTAAAAATAACAGAGGGGCTAAGACAGTACCCTGAGGCACGCCTGACTCGACATTGACATTATCCGAAAAACTCCCTTCGACAAGGACTCTCTGGGTACGGTTTTTAAGAAAGTTAGCTATACAGCTATGTGTGTTACCATTTATGCCATAATGACTGAGTTTACAAAGAAGTTTGTTGTGGGGTACAGTGTCGAAAGCTTCAGAAAAATCTAGGATAGCAAGGTCCACTTGGATCTTACAATCCCTGAATTTTTGTAGATCTTGAAGAGTTGTTACTAGCTGTGACTTGCATGAATGCTGTTTTCTAAAACCATGTTGGACAGGAGTTAAAATGTCATACTCATCAAGATGTTTACGGACATATGAGCAGATGATATGTTCAAGTAGTTTACACGCTACACATGTTAATGATATAGGCCTGTAGTTGGACGCATCGTGGACATTGCCTTTCTTATGTATCGGCATAACATCTGCCTTTCTCCAGCCTAATGGTATTTCCCATGTGTTTAGTGACTGGTTAAAGAGGAATGTGAAAATTGGGGCAAGCTCGTTTGCAAGTTCCTTCAACACACGACAGGGAATGTTATTTGGACCGGACGCTTTAGAGGGGTTAATGTCAGACAGTAGCTTCTTTATACCAACAGTGTCAGCATGTAATGTACTTAAGGATGGGAAGCTTTTGCCTTGGATATTTGGCATGGCTTTGCCGTCATCTTTTATGAAGACAGACTGGAACTGCCTATTTAGAATATCTGCTTTCGTTGTACTGTGAGCAATGCCAGACTCCCTCAAGGGGGTATTCCAAAGTTTTCTTGCCTCTGGGATTGTATATACCGCCAGAAAGGTATGGTGTTATTTGCCTCTAAACTGGTTGATAGTACCTCGTTGGTGTAATTCCAGTGTGCCTTTCTTATCTCTTGGGCAACAAGTGTTTTAAAGTCTTTGAATTTTACCCAGTCCTGATGATTTTTGGTCTTATGTGCGCGTTGATATAATCTGTTTTTCTTTCAGCACATTCGCTTGAGAGCAGCTGTCAGCCAAGGGAGATGCCATCTGACAGATACGAGGCTATATTTGGCGGAGATAGTTCTAGAAATTGGTGGTGCAGAAAAGTTGATAAACAAGTGGAATTACAGATTGATAAGTATTATTCTTGCCTTAATATCATTCATCAAGTTGCAATAAACATATATTGAGTAGCAGTTGTGCTTAAAGTTAGTTAGTTAAAGTATTTTAGAACACCTTAGTATAGTGAGTGATAATAGGGTAACTCATTTAGCCTTTAGCCTTCGATAAGTTGTAAACAAGATTTAACAAACCTGATTATGTGGTAGAATATATAGGAGATAAAGTAACAACCATCAAACTACTTACATAAGATAATATCTGTGTAAGCCAGTACTTGCTAGATATTTTGATTAGGTAGCATTGTTGTTTAAACTAAGCAAGGGCGATAGTCGGGCGGCCATGGAGGAAGGATTCACCTTTCAGTGCATTGGGTGTTGGAAGGTGGAGTGTCTGCAGAAGGAGATAATTAGGTTGACAGATATTGTGAAGGGAATGGAGATTGGAATTAGCAAGGAGGCAGGTCGAATGGAGAGAGACGACAGGGAGAGAGGTGAGAATACTGCAAGACTGAAGGAGAATAGCAGTGGCAAGAAAACTGAGGAAAGGAGATTAAGAGGAGGGAAGGTGATTGGAGGGGAAGACTTTGGAAAATCGACAACAGAAAACGTGACAAGCGTGAAGGTGACAGGGAAGAAAGTGACCGTAGAGAAGGAGGGAAGGAAGATGGGACGGGAGAGGAGAGAAGAAAATGAGATGGGACGAAAGATGAAGGGACGAAAGGAAGTGAGAGCAAATGTGATAGAAGAGAAGTCGATAAAAGGGACGCTGACAGGAGGAAAGGTGACAAGAGAAAAAGCGACAGGAAATAATGGAAAGGAAGAGAATGTGACAGGAGAGAAGACGACAGGGGGGAAGACAACAACCAGACATATGCAAACCGGAGGGGGCAAGGAGAAAAGAGATAGTGTTTATGGGCGATTCAATTCTGAGAAAAACAGACAAGACTATATGCGAGGGGAAGGACGTTGTTGTATGTCTACCGGGGGCTAGGATAGAGCATGTGACCGAAAGGGTAGAGCAGGTATTGGGGCATGGCAAGGGAGGGTCTATACTAGCACACGTAGGGACAAACAATGCAGACAAGGAGGGAACAACTGGGGTAGTTCAGAAGTACGGACATCTAGTAAGGAAGCTAAAGAAGACAAGAGTGGAACAGGCTGTTCTCTCAGGAATTTTGCCAGTAATGGGAGGAAGGGGGCAACATACATAAACTGTAAGAGGATGGCGATCAATGCACTAGTTGAGCAGATGTGTGAAGAAGAGGGCGTTGGGTTCACAGATTTATGGGGATACTTTGTTGGGAGGGAAGATATGTACATGAGAGATGGCCTCCATCTTAGGGGAAAGGGGGCAACAGTTTTCTCAGAGAATCTGCTGCGATCTGTTGACAGTAGGACAGGTTGCATCTATTTAATCTAGATTCGCAGGGGGGACTCACAGAAAAGCCTGAAAATGGAGGCATAGATAAAGACAGCACAAATAAATCAGCAAAGAACAGTCTGGAAAACTCTTCTGAAGCTGGATATAAATGTGTTTGTTTAAATGCAAGGAGTATAGTAAACAAAAGAAATGAACTAAACATTATGGTAGAAGATATTGACCCTCATATAATAGGTATAACCGAATCCTGGACCACAACCGATATATCAGATGCTGAATTGAGACTGACAGGATATGTAATGTTTAGAAAAGATATAATAGGAAGAAAGGGAGGTGGAGTTATTTTATATATTAAAGAATCTATCCAGGCTTATGAAATAAAATTAGAAAGAGAAGCAGAATGCAAATAAGCAGTTGGGTTAGTTTATCGAAGTCCAAACATAAGCATAGAAGAGAATGAAAAAATACAAAACGCTATAAGGGAAGTAAGCAACCGGGACTGTATTATTATGGGGGATTTTAAACATTGACATATATCTCTTCAAAGTATGGGGAGTGAGGACCACAAGTTTTTAGTTTTAGTTCAAGATACTTTCCTTTCTCAACATCTGCTAGAACCAACCAGGAGTGAGAATGTGTTAGACATAGTTTTGTCCTCACAGAATGAATTAGTTGACAATGTCAAGATATGTGAGCCACTGGGGAGTAGCGATCACAACCAGATACGTTTAACCATCAAAGTAAAATCAGAATGGAATAGTAAAAAGCAGTATAGGAGAAATTTCCACAAAGGAAGCTATAAGGACATGAGGAAATATTTAGCAAAGGTAGACTGGAATAACACACTAAAAAATAAGACAGCAACAGAATGCTGGAATATATTAAAGAGTGAAATTAAGTGCATAGTCGATAAATGTGTACCCTTCAAAAAACAAGGGAAACGGTCCAAAAAGAAACACTTATCGAAAGAAGCCATTAGAAAAATTAAGTATAAACAAATGATGTGGAAGTCATATAGATGTACTGGAAATGATTAAGACTACAACAGTTATAAAGAAGCACTTAACCAAGCTACAGCTGAAATTAGAAATTCAAAGAGAAGCTATGAACAACAATTAGCTAGTAATATAAAACATGACAGCAAGAGTTTTTATGCGTATGTTCGAAGCAAACAGAAAGTTCAAGATAAGGTCGGTCCTCTAGAAGATAGTGCTGGAAATATAATATCAGAGGGATTCTTAATGGCAGAAGACCTGAATGAGTACTTTAGTTCAGTGTTTACCAGAGAAGATATTAGTTCACTGCCAGTACCAGAGGCTAAGTTCAAGGGGCAGATTCAGACTATTTAGGACAATTAATTGTAACCCCGGAAATGGTAGCTAAGAAAATAAGGGCTATGAAGGATAATAAATCACCTGGAGTGGATGGGATTCCGCCCAAACTACTATTGGAAATTGTAGAACAAATTAGCATACCGCTTGCAACAGTTTTCAATTTGTCATTAGAAGAGGGAGTGGTTCCTTTAGAATGGAAAGAGGCAAACATTATACCGTTATTTAAAAAAGGTTCGAGAAACAAGTCAGAGAACTATAGACCAGTGAGTTTAACATCAGTGATTTGCAAATTATTAGAAAGACTAATTAAAGATCACATGGTGGATTTTCTTGTTAAACAAAACTTGATAAACCCATCTCAACATGGTTTTTTTTAAAGCGAGGTCATGCTTAACAAATATGTTATGTCACATCACTGAGTAGGTAGATGAGGGATCACCGGTAGATATCGTCTACTTAGATTTTCAAAAAGCTTTCGACAAAGTACCACATCAAAGATTACTGCTGAAACTAAAGGCCCATGGCATAGGAAATGGTATAATAAACTGGATAGAACAATGGCTGATTGACAGAAGACAACATGTAGTAGTTGATGGGAGGCTTCAAACTGGAAATTGGTATTGAGTGGGGTACCACAGGGATCAGTACTAGGACCTATATTATTCTTAATATATATCAACGATTTGGATGATGAAATACAAGCAAGGTGTTGAAATTTGCGGATGATGCAAAAGTGTTTAGAAGGATTAAAAGAGATAGACAACATTTACAAGATGATCTTGACAGGTTGATCAAATGGTCTGAAAAGTGGCAAATGCTGTTCAATTTTGGGAAATGTGAATGCCTCCACACAGGACATGGGAACGAAGAGGTAGAATATACTATGGGGGGTATTGTACTAAGTACTACTATAAAAGAAAAGGACTTAGGGTTAACCATTAGTGCTGATATGAATGTTTCAGAGCAGTGCGGAATTGCAGCTTCAAAGGGAAATAAAATCCTTGGATTAATTAGGCGAAACATAACGTATAAGGAAAAAGAGCTAATAATACCGCTGTACAAAACAATAGTTAGGCCTCATTTAGAATATTGTATTCAAGCGTGGAGGCCATATCGCAGGAAGGACATAGATATGCTAGAAAGAGTGCAGAGGAGAGCAACTAAAACGATACCAAAACTGAGGGATCTTATTTACGAAATACGCCTAAAAAATGCGGATTAACAACACTAGAGACCAGGAGATTGAGAGGAGATCAGATAGAAGTGTTTAAAATATTGAATGGTTATGAAAATATTGATAGAAATATTTTTTGTTCAGTTAAGAAAGATAGAAGGACTAGAGGATATGAAGTTACTTTAGCAAAGGAGCAGAGTAGATTAGATATAAGAAAGTTTTCATTTTCACAAAGGACTGTAAAAGAATGGAACAGATTATCTGCTGATTGTGTGGGTGCAAGTAGCGTGAATATGTTTAAAAATAAAATCGACACATACCTCAGACGGGCGGGATACACATAGATAAAAGGGTCGGACTCTCGATAAGCCAAAGGGCTTCCTTGTCCACCTGCCACCTAGAGTTAATTATCTGGGTGGCAATCTTGTTAAATCTTGTTAAATCTTGTATGCAGTGATTGGATCTGATGAGTTGTCGCTGTCTCTTCCTGTGTTCTGTCCATCCGTCTATCTGATGACTTCTTACGCCACATACAGGATCATCCCCGCTGCTGTATTTTCTCGCGGCACGGTTTAATTAGGATCTAGTAAAACCGCATGGGGAAATCACGCCAGTCACTAATCTCTCTTTCTGCTAGTAGTGTCTTAGTGGCGACAGTGTTAACACTTCTCTGTCTGCTCTTGTTTACTTCTTGGCTGACTGTCCAAGTTTGATGAGGACCCAGTCCCAGTTGTGTGATGTCTGTTCCTTAGTTTACAACTTCATCAGATCTGACTGCCGTCAGATATCATCTTCATCGGCGGTCTCCTAGTTTTCCGAGGATGACATCCGTCGTCCCGTTTTTGTGTGTTTCCATATTGTTTGTGTCCGCGGGCTCGCTCACGTGACACTAGTCCATTTTTTGTATACTCAGGTCTAATATTTGAGTCTGTGAGGATAAACTCATGATCTGATATGCCTGGGATGGAATCAGAGTGCTTGGTTAGAGCTGACTTGTTTGTACAGAAAAGATCTAGGATTTTTCCTTCGCCTGTGGGAGCACGATGAATTTGGGTTTGATGATGTTCTTCTAGGATATTAATGACCTTGTCGTTGACGGCTTTGTTGCTGGTGCCAGGTGTTACTTGTAAGGTTTCCCAATTTATGTTTCCAGCGTTAAAGTCTCCCCCAAGTATGGAGATGTGATTTTTTGAGTTCCTGAGTGCTAAGGCGTTTAGTGCCTTTTCTATTTCATCCAAGGGTTGCGTTTTATTGTCAGGTGGCCTGTAAAAGGCATCCGCATAAAGTGTGTGGTTATGTTTCAATGATATTTTGGCCCATATTAGTTCACAGTCAGCTTGTGTGTCAATCTCCACTGCAGGGTATTTTGCTTTGATGGCTAGCATTACCCCACCTCCACCTCGCTTACGATCTTTGCGGAAAGCTCTGTAGTTTGATGGGAGGAACTCAGATGTTTTAATGGTTTGGTCGGTTTTTGTTTCGGATAAGATGAGAAGATCTGGGTCAGTGGATTCAATGAGATGAGCTAATTCAGCTTTTTTGCTGAAGATGCCATTACAGTTTATGACAAGTGTTTGCCAGTTGTTTAGCTTGTTTGGAGTTTGGTTGGATTTGTTTGGAGTTTGGTTGGATTTGCTAGAACTATTGGGTGAACTAGTAGAGTTGTTGGACCTTGTTCTGGTTCTGGGAGTAGACGTGCTGCTTTTGGATGTAGAGGCGGGGGTACCATTTCTTTTCTTTGGGCTGCTTGTTCTTTCTGGATTGAATGTTCAGTCTACTGATGGTATTGACACATTAGATGCATCCAAGTCTGATAGCGGATTATAATAATTTGCTGTGACTAGGTCATTTGTATGAGATTTGGAGTTTGTGTAGTTGTGAGAGTCACATTTGGTACACACCCAATCAACGCTGCTGTGTTGTAGTTGTGAGAGTCACATTTGGCGCACACCCAATCAACGCTGCTGTGTTGTAGTTGTGAGAGTCACATTTGGCACACACCCAATCAACGCTGCTGTGTTGTAGTTATGAGCGTCACATTTGGCACACACCCAATCAACGCTGCTGTGTTGTAGTTGTGAGAATCACATTTGGCACACACCCAATCAACGCTGCTGTGTTGTAGTTGTGAGAGTCACATTTGGCACACACCCAATCAACGCTGCTGTGTTGTAGTTGTGAGAGTCACATTTGGCACACACCCAATCAACGCTGCTGTGTTGTAGTTGTGAGAGTCACATTAGGCACACACCCAATCAACGCTGCTGTGTTGTAGTTGTGAGAGTCACATTTGGTACACACCCAATCAACGCTGCTGTGTTGTAGTTGTGAGAGTCACATTTGGCACACACCCAATCAACGCTGCTGTGTTGTAGTTGTGAGAGTCACATTTGGCACACACCCAATCAACGCTGCTGTGTTGTAGTTGTGAGAGTCACATTTGGCACACACCCAATCAACGCTGCTGTGTTGTAGTTGTGAGAGTCACATTTGGCACACACCCAATCAACGCTGCTGTGTTGTAGTTGTGAGAGTCACATTTGGCACACACCCAATCAACGCTGCTGTGTTGTAGTTGTGAGAGTCACATTTGGCACACACCCAATCAACGCTGCTGTGTTGTAGTTGTGAGAGTCACATTTGGCACACACCCAATCAACGCTGCTGTGTTGTAGTTGTGAGAGTCACATTTGGCACACACCCAATCAACGCTGCTGTGTTGTAGTTGTGAGAGTCACATTTGGCACACACCCAATCAACGCTGCTGTGTTGTAGTTGTGAGAGTCACATTTGGCACACACCCAATCAACGCTGCTGTGTTGTAGTTGTGAGAGTCACATTTGGCACACACCCAATCAACGCTGCTGTGTTGTAGTTGTGAGAGTCACATTTGGCACACACCCAATCAACGCTGCTGTGTTGTAGTTGTGAGAGTCACATTTGGCACACACCCAATCAATGCTGCTGTGTTGTAGTTGTGAGAGTCACATTTGGCACACACCCAATCAACGCTGCTGTGTTGTAGTTGTGAGAGTCACATTTGGCACACACCCAATCAACGCTGCTGTGTTGTAGGTGTTCGTAATAATTTGTGCAAAGTTCGATGCTTGAAATATGGTACCAGATGCTACAGTTGTCATAGCATATTGCCTTGTGCTGCCACGAAACACCCAGATCACAATAACCACATGGAAAGAATGACTCATCCATGTGGCCATGTTGACATGAAAGAGGGCCTGGATTGGGTTGTAAGTCTCCGCTTATCATGAGCATACCTAAGATGAGAAACGAAGGCGGCGCCGAGTGGTTTGACATGCCATAATTTACGGGTAATGAAATTCCAGTTTTATTTTGTCTTGTGCACAGACCAAGGGTGTGGATTATATCCACTTGGTTAGTGGTTGCAGCAACAAATGGCGAGTTTAGGTCTGCTTGGTGGGCAGGATGTAAGCAGTTTGAAAAGAACTTGGCCCACAAAAGAATGCACCACATTTTCATAGTTGTATAAAAGTTAAGTGGAATCACACCAAAAGATAAAAAATAAATAAATACAAGAGAATAATAATAAAGTTACAGTAATTATAAAATTGCAGTAACTATAAATCACAGTAGTTCGCAATGTAAAATTTGTAGTAAATATAAATCGGTCTTTATAAAAAGCGCAATAAAATATTACATAGACATAATCAAATTATATTTAAAATAAAAAAAAAAAGATTTACTCAATGAGTCTTTTGTCCGGGTTTTACAGGCTGCAGTATTTGTTTTTATAAATCTTACAAATTATAGGAAGACATGTGAATGAGTTTCAAGACGCTTAGTGCAGTGCAGATTAAATTAGTGCAGGGCGACACTGGGAAAAGGACGTTTTGGTGAAATGCCAGTTAGTAGACAGTTTATTGTATTGTATATTGTGTTGTTACTGTTGATTTCTTGTTTGTTACTGACAGCCTACAATCCGGATTTGTAATGTAAACTTTGTGAATGGACTGATTTTTTGTTTGTTTTGGGGGCGATTTGATTTTGGCGCGTTTTATTTATGTTGTTTACAGATTCGCCATCTTGTTTTGAACTGGTTGTTATGGAAGCTAAGACTAAGCCTATGTCAAATCGTGTCTTAGACTGATTTGATAGCAGATATAACCATGGGATTGTATTCTGGTATATCTAAAATAGTACATCGCACAGTTATCAACAATAAAAATGTTTAGAAATCGTGAAAATAATCGATAATAGCGGAGCGGGATAAATCGGAATGGAATACACGTGACGCATGCGCAACTCCAACACTCTTATTTCGATCACAAATACAGTACAATGCTTATTTTTTATGAAAACATAAATAATGTTTGCCTGTGATAAAATGAGACTGCAAAACATGAAACAATTGACCAACCTCTGTACGCAGAGTTCTACGTCACGTACGTACGATTATCAACCCGAAGAGACCCCTGACAACACAAATTACCAGATGTAATTTTGGGGTGCAGGTTTCATTTGACATGGTAATTGCTTCATGTCATGTTCAAACAGTAACATTAATTCTGTCACGTTCATTGTATCAAGTTCATAATATCACGTTCCGGCAGTCTCATTCATTATATCATGTTCAATGTGTTTAGCGTTCATAGCATTCATTACGTCTGCTTATTTTATGCAATATTTTATGATAATTCGACCCATCGTGACTAGAACCCCAGGTCCTCGTCTATCGTCATAGCATCGTGACTAGAACCCCAGGTCCTCATCTATCATCATATCTTCATGACTAGAACCCCAGATCCTCATCTACCGCCATTATATCATCGTGACTAGAACCCCAGGTCCTCATCTACCGCCATCATATCATCGTGACTAGAACCCCAGATCCTCATCTACGCCATCATATCATCGTGACTAGAACCGCAGGTCCTCATCTACCGCCATCATATCATCGTGACTAGAACCTCAGGTCCTCATCTACCGCCATCATATCATCGTGACTAGAACCCCAGGTCCTCATCTACCGCCATCATATCATCGTGACTAGAACCTCAGGTCCTCATCTACCGCCATCATATCATCGTGACTAGAACCCCAGGTCCTCATCTACCATCATATCATGAAAAGCGGTAAATCGACAGTTTTTGTGCAACATTATTCGGCACTCCTGCTTTAGGTGTAGTTCGTCCGGATCTCGTTCACTCCAAACACGACCTGACCATAATGATGACGTAGCATCTCTTCCAGTTGCTGCGCATGCTCCCGGTCACGTGTCTCCACTACGCATTTCACCTGGAACAGACGAGCACAGCCACACGTTCAACGTCGCAGTAACGACGATAATATATAATTGACCTAATCATTACGTGACCGGTTGTCTAGCAAAACCTCCGTCAAGTCATCCAAAAACGGATGCCGAACACGCGGTGCGTTCGTGCATTCCGTCGTATATTTTGCTGAAATTCTGGCCACAAAAGTTTGTCTTTGTTAAGTTGACAACTATATGCGGAGATGTTTGACTTTTGAGTTGTCATGTCAATAGTAATGTAATTCACGTATATAACCGTTATTAATTGTGTTAGCAAAGGTAAACAAAATGAAATAATAAACAGGCATTTTCCATTAAAGTCTGTTAAATTCAATAAATACAAACACAAAAAATCCAAATGGATGAATTGCAACCTCCTCTCAGAAATTAAACAAACGGACGAACTCTACAGAACAGTCAACATGACAGAACCTGGCACAATGACATATGCCTCAACATATGCGGAATTTAAAACCAATGTTAAACAAGTCAGAAAGCTGAAACGAGATGCCAAAGTTGATTATTACAAGTTAGAATTTAATAAACACAAAGAATACACTAAAAAACATGGGAAACTATTTCTGATGTAACGAATAAATCCAGAATAAAAAAAATACCAACTCACCTTAATAAAAACAGAATCAAGATAACAGATACAAACAAAATTGTAAATCAATTCAACACTTTTTTTCTAAACGTTGGGCCAAATCTTGCTAATTAAATCGATACTGAAGGAAAACCTACTTCAAAACTTATATAGCCAAGAAGAAAGTTTAGACAGTTTTCACACCTACACCAATTGACGAAGAACAAACGAAAACAATTATAAATAAACTAAAACATAAGAAAAGCTCTGGATATAATAATAAGATAACTTCTACTGCGCCTAAATCCTTGGAAACCAAGCTCGGAGGCGCATCAAAACAAAAGGATTGGTCAGTCTTAAAATCCATAAGTAGTTTTCCAGTTGTTAACAGATGGGTCAAGGGGCTAGGGAGCTACGGTGGATAAGCAAGGTTGTAAAGATACGTTTTTAAATGACGACGGAATTTTGTAATATTTTCAACTGATCTAACACTAAGAGTGAGCATATTCCAAAGAGTTGGTGCAGCAAAAGAAAAAGCCCTAGTTCCAATGTTAGTGTTGACTCTAGGAACAAAAAGTAGGTCAGAATTAGATGATCGAAGCTGGATAGGTTTTCTTATAGGAGTAAGCAATGAATGCAAATAAGATGGTTGCTTATTGGACAGTGCATTTCTCACATTTTATTAAAAGCTTCAGTCAATGCCTTAGCCAAGCCAGTTACTTGCATTTCGAATCAGTCACTGACAACAGGAATATTTCCCAATAAATTGAAAATAGCGAAGAGTGTTCCTATTTTCAAGAAAGATGATGAACACGATATGAATAACTACAGACCTATATCACTTTTACCTTCTGTATCTAAAGTGTTTGAAAAAGCGGTTCGTGAAAAAAGTTAAAGTCATTCATACCAAGGCTTTATAAACTATGTAACAAAATATATAATTAGCAAATATATCTCGCAATGTAACATGCATAATTGCTATATATGCAAGCCAAATGGACCATATGTACAGTAGACATTTTATAATATAAAAATATTATTATAAGTTATACTCTAGTATGTGTTAGATTATGTTTGTGAATGTAGATTAGGCTAGTTTTGTTTCAGTTAACATTAACTGACAATAATGACGTCAGTGGGTTTAGAGACAGTAATGATAATTATTTATATCAATATTTGTAAATGATGGTATTACTTGTCTACTACTCTTCTTGTACTTCAATTAATTTACAGTTACTATTTTTGTATATAACATCAGTAAGTTATATTTATATATAGACATATTTATTATATATTCGTCATGGTGGCCTGCCCGTCAGCGATCTTGTAGGTCTTAGTGCAGGTCTCCATAGACCAATCATCATGTATACGTATAACGTATGAACTGTATTATTATGTACATAATTGATCTGAAATAAATGTTTCTCTCTATCTCTCTATCTAAGGCTTGACGAAGTTCTTGCGAAAATTTTTGATTGTGACGTAGGCAAACCATGACGTACGTGGACACAGAAATTATATCGAAAACCATAACTGCAGCAACATTGCACCAACACAACATTGCATTAATTATGGCGTTTGCGCATGACTATTATAAAATAATGATATTCTAGAGCATAATAATTGCGCACCTTATTTGGAATAATTGATACCAAATTATTTTAAATGAGACGTAACGTACGTTTGGTTTATAGAATCAAGAACACGTGGTGTATAGACAATGTGTACATTATAATACCTCAACGGAATAGATGTGTGACATCAGCCAGGCCCTCTCGTGAAATATGTCTTTTATGCTGCAAATAAATGATAACATAAGTTAGTAGTAAACGATTGTGTCTAACTCCAGAATTCAGGAGAATATACATACGTATAATAATATGTTCAGTTAAATCAACTATTTTCTAACCGTTTCTATTACTTCTCACATCATAATTCCAGCTAACAGTTTGTTTCCAGTTAGTTACATAAGTATAATTATATTACACAAATACGCACACACACCCACCGACTCACTCACACAGTTACCCACTTTGTAATGTACTCATTTCCTTACGCACTCACGAACTCACGCACTCACGAACTTACTCACTTACTCACTCACTCATTCACGCAGTCACATATTCACAAACTCACTCCCTGACTTACTCACCTGCTCACTAATTCAATTTCACGTATTCCGTTTTTCCAATTAAACATTTACTCGCTCACAATAACTCACACACTCAGTTACTCATCACGAAATCAGTCAGTCACCCCCACTCGCCGCCTGCACCCCGAGAGACTCTCACCTGACTCCGATGCCGGCGAGAAGCTTGGTGAGCTCGGCAATGCCGCCCGGTCGGTCACTGACGGTGACAAAGAAGCGACACAACCTGCCGTCGGCCGCCAGACCTCGTTCGAGACACCGACCCAGCACGGTCGTATCGATGTTACCGCCGCACAGTGGGATCACCACCCTGAAACAACAGCGCGGAATCAACACCCTGAAACAACAGCATGGGATCACCCCAATGAAATGACAGCACGGGACCCTCACTTTAAAAAATAAGCACACACAGCGGAATGACCAAGTTGAAACACACAACACGGCATCCACCCGGAAACTTATACTATTTCACCATTACCCACCGATCAAAGCTATAAAGTACGAAACCAGATGTAGTTTGATATATCTATACAGCTGATCACACCCTCGGGCCGCCCGGCATCGAACCTACATCGGGTTGTTTTTGGTGCCGCTGTGTTTTTAAACAGGAAAGAATTTTAGGGTTGTATGTTCAGTACTTCGCCAACGATACACAACAGGCTGCGTTCACCATCAACCGTTGGATGACTACTGGCCCATATCATAGCAAAATAGACAAAAACAACTACAATACATGTGTTTTATAGTTTATTTGTCGACACTTGTGTGTACAGCACCTGCGCAGTGTGGTGAGTACATCGTGCAAGTCTGACAGACGCGCACCCATGCTATTGAGAATTACTAAGTTAAACAATTCGTCCGCCACAATTTCCAGATCAATGCAGTCGATGGCCTTCTTGTTGAGATGGCATAATTGTTCATGTGGAGCAGACGCATGGTCGTTCGGAAGTTTGACTTGGTGCAAGCAAGCCCTAAGAACGGCGTCTCTGTGTAATAGGCCGTGGTTATAGAACGGCAGTTACTTCGCAAAGTTATCTCTTTTGTTTGCAACTGTGTGACGGCGGGGAGAGTGGTTGACAACGCTAGAACACGTGTCGCCTCGCTGATGAATATGTTGCGGTCGATGTCGGGATGGAGTTCTCGAAACCCCAGATGTACGGCAATCTTGAGCAGAGCAGAATCGCCATGGCCCACCATCGTCAGGTCATCTACGTCATAGTTTCAGTCGATGCAAAAAAGCAACTTGTTTAAGCAGCTCCTGGTGGATCCAGGAAACATTCTGGTCATGAAGCAGCGCGCTCGAGCTAAGAACCTTCGCTGTTCACCCCCTCTACGACACACACAACATCATTTGTTGTTAAAGGCCATATCCTGGGATAAAAAAAATTGCTAATAAGTATAAAAATATGCATGTACATATGTGTTCTGCAATATAATGACAACCGCGACACCACACGTTTGCTGAAACATTTCTAAAATTGACATTAAACGGGACCTGTCTTGGTGCAGGCTTAGAAAAGTCTGTTTTCCGGAAATGCCGCGAGGGGCAGAATCGTAACGTCAGTTGTGGAAAACATTCCCGGGATGGCAAGCGTTCTCGGCGGCTGGATTTCTTTGGTGGATGTTTGAACTGGTATACATTCGTTCACATATAGAAATGGTGAACAAATGTGTTTTGGAAACTGCAACAATTCGAATCTGACTGGCCATTATGTGCACAAATTTCCCAAAGAGCCAGTTATTCGGCGGAAATGGGACCGTTTTGTTGGAAACGGCAGGGCCGGCTGGACGCTACGGCAACTAGCATTATTTGTGGTTCGCATTTCGTTGCGCCTGACGACTTCGAAGGCTTCGTTCACTGGAAGATGGGTTTCAGGCCTAAGTCAGATGTAAAGAAATATGCCGTTCCTTCGAAGAACACAACAGAGGCGAAGCCGAAGGCGAATCGGTTACCGGCGAATCTGCGCAAGTGGGCCCGGTCAGTTGTCGGAGCTTCTTCACTGGTTCGTGTCTATACGGTGCCACAACGTGCTGACTAACATCAACATTGTCGATCTCGGCAATGTCATCCTCACTGTCACCGAAATATATATGATCAAACGTTTCGTAATCCGCGTCAAATTTGATATCGCTCTCTGAACTACTCGAGTAAGCCGCCATATGTATTGAGTTGTTTACATGACACCGCGCGACTGCGCAGGGCCGCAGGCGTGAAGCCGCTGCACTAACTGACGGCGGAACCACGACTGACGTCACGTTTCAGCAACAAATGCAAACCCGGCATCGCTCGGGAGTTTCCGTAAAATGACAAATTTAAAGGCTCTTTTTATGTCGTATGCTCATATACGATATTTAAACATTTTGACAATATCATCATTTGAAAGGGTATCAACCATTTGTTATTAAGGGACAGAGCACATTTTATCCCAGGATATGGCCTTTAAGGTGACGAATCCTACCAGTCATTACAGCGCTCCTCCAGTCGCGTGTGGCGAACTCTGGTCGTGTTACCTACGATCGTGACAGGCAGAATTGGTGATTATGAAACACCATGGATATAGGAGTGAGGGCGCAGTATAGGTCTTCCAGATCTCAAAAGAATTAATAAACGTCAATGTCATTGAGCACGCTGGTGTGCTCTCTACCACGACAAGCTCTCTTGCTCGCATTTTCATATTGCTCGTAAAATAGGCTAGCAGTTGTCTTCAAGTGTAACTGTCACAGCTTTCGAGATGCGCAGCCGTCGAGTTTCCGACAGAAGTTTCACCGATTTCCGATGGTGATTGGGTCGAATTATTATGCTTCGCTTTCTCTTTGCCTGCGGAGTGCACCGGTTCATCATGAACTCCTCTCTTGCCGAGTCTTGGAGATCCCCGTTACCGTTGTTACTTGGCTCGCCATCTTCCGCTGCTGTTACTGGGCTTGCCATCTTCCGCTGCTGTTACTGGTCTTGCCATATTCTGCTGCTGTTACTGGGCTTGTCATGTCCCGCTGCTGTTACTGAGCTTGCCATCTTCCCCTGCTGTTACTGGGCTTGCCATGTCCCGCTGCTGTTACTGGGCTTGCCATCTTCCACTGTTGTTACTGGCCTTGCCATCTTCCGCTGCTGTTACTGGGCTTGTCATGTCCCGCTGCTGTTACTGGGCTTGCCATATTCTGCTGCTGTTACTGGGCTTGTCATCTACCGCTGCGGTTACTGTGCTTGTCATCTACTGCTGCTGTTACTGGGCTTGTCATGTCCCGCTGCTGTTACTGAGCTTGCCATCTTCCCCTGCTGTTACTGGGCTTGCCATGTCCCGCTGCTGTTACTGGGCTTGCCATATTCTGCTGCTGTTACTGGGCTTGTCATGTCCCGCTGCTGTTACTGAGCTTGCCATCTTCCCCTGCTGTTACTGGGCTTGCCATCTTCCGCTGCTGTTACTGGGCTTGCCATGTCCCGCTGCTGTTACTGGGCTTGCCATGTCCCGCTGCTGTTACTGGGCTTGCCATCTTCCGCTGTTGTTACTGGCCTTGCCATCTTCCGCTACTGTTACTGGGCTTGCCATCTTCTGCTGCTGTTACTGGGCTTGTCATCTACCGCTGCTGTTACTGGGCTTGTCATCTACCGCTGCTGTTACTGGGCTTGCCATCTTCTGCTGCTGTTACTGGGCTTGCCATCTACCGCTGCTGTTACTGGGCTTGCCATGTCCCGCTGCTGTTACTGGGCTTGCCATCTTCCGCTGCTGTTACTGGGCTTGCCATCTTCCCCTGCTGTTACTGGGCTTGTCATCTACCGCTGCGGTTACTGGGCTTGTTATCTACCGCTGCTGTTAGTGGGCTTGCCATCTTCTGCTGCTGTTACTGGGCTTGTCATCTACCGCTGCTGTTACTGGGCTTGCCATCTTCTGCTGCTGTTACTGGGCTTGCCATCTACCGCTGCTGTTACTGGGCTTGCCATCTTCTGCTGCTGTTACTGGGCTTGTCATCTACCGCTGCTGTTACTGGGCTTGCCATGTCCCGCTGCGGTTACTGGGCTTTCCATCTTCCGCTGCTGTTACTGGGCTTGCCATCTTCCCCTGCTGTTACTGGGCTTGTCATCTACTGCTGCGGTTACTGGGCTTGTCATCTACCGCTGCTGATAGTGGGCTTGCCATCTTCTGCTGCTGTTACTGGGCTTGTCATCTACCGCTGCTGTTACTGGGCTTGTCATCTACCGCTGCTGTTACTGGGCTTGCCATCTTCTGCTGCTGTTACTGGGCTTGTCATCTACCACTGCTGTTACTGGGCTTGTCATCTACCGCTGCTGTTACTGGGCTTGCCATCTTCTGCTGCTGTTACTGGGCTTGCCATTTTCCGCTGATCTTCACAGTTCCCATCATCAGGGCTTGCCCTTTTCAGCTGATGGCCCAATAATCCCCTTCGCCATTTTATGGTATATATAGCAGCTACTTTGTCTATCCCGCATATATGTGTATATATATATAAGTGTAAACGTTTCAGGCGAAACCTCAGTTCCTATCTATCGGACTGGCATCGAGATGAGAAGACGAGATGGCGGTGGGGGGGTGTTGTTGGAGATTGTTTGCGGTGACGTTCCATATGTTTTCCGGAGTCGCACTCAACCCGTGGACTCTGTCGTATATAACATTGGAAGGCGACGGTTTGGAGGGGGAGGGGTACTATTAGATATTTGGTCACGGTGACGTTCCGCCCATAGTACCCCAGCATATGGGCCTGTATTTTCATATGGTTACGCCCATGGCCTACATATTATTCCGAACATACAACCTCTGGGCACATCAAAATAAAGCGCTGTGCCTGAATGAACGTTTTTGAAGTAGAACAACCTGGATAGGAAATAGCTACAGGATCTAAAACCTGAGTTAGAGACACGGTTATCACAGTTGCGGGTTAAATACAGTCCAATGTCATGAAGACAACCACACAAGGGCTACTTTTGACGACTATACGGCCTCGAGCATTAATCGTATGTCCGGCCCTCCGGGCCGCGGATGCCGGGTAGATGCCGGTTATGCCAGGTAGGCCTTCCGGGCCGCCCGGCATTAATGTCGAGTCCGGATGCATACGACGCCTATGCTCACAAATACCCACACACATAGTTTCTGCGCCATAGAACGGCATCCGCACAATCGTCACCGAAACAACAACACGTCCATATCAATCTGTCAATGCGTCGTGAGATGACCGCAACGTTATGTCAACACTTCTGTGACTACGCGAAATATTTCAAACCCCAATGGGTGTGGAAATGGAGAACGACCCAGAATTTCCAGGAGATATTGTTTGGTAACTGTAATACAAGCGGTTATCACCAGAATATGTCATCCCACCCCGCGGTACTTAGTTCCGTCTTCTGACCACAGTATGGTCACCCCCCGTGCAGACACTTACTTCTGTCCCTTGAGCTCGGGCAGCAGGCCTGCGAGCACGGCCGCCAGTCCGGTGGCCCCCGCCCCCTCCACTACTGCCTTCTCCAGCTCCACTAGGCGCAGGATGGCCAGGGCGATATGCTCCTCCCTGCAACAATCGCACGCTTATGTATATTGTGTTTCGTGTTCTTTGATACCTTAGGTCAACGTTGCTATTCTTTTAGGACAACGGCGACCTGAGAGAAACAAACAGGGATTCAGAAACATATATGTTACGTCTCTGATCTCAGATTCCTGGAGATGTTGGCGCAATAGACGTTTGTTATTGTTATTATTATTATTATCATTATCATTATTATTATTACTACTATCGTATGATTTACATTGTATTGAAACAATGATAGATAACTGTATAAAGGAACCAGCGTGGAAATATTGAACACAGGCAAAGCTGTAACTCTGTATACTATAAGTTTCAGTCTTACCTTACTACCACCATTTTATCGATCAACGGAGCTGCTGTGGCAAATGCGTTGACGCCGGGTAACGGAACGGCGAGACCTGCAAAACACATGACAATATCATTAGATGTAACGGAACGTTGACATGTGCACGAACACATGACACTATCAGTAGATGCAACGGAACTGCGAGACCTGCAAAAACACACGATACTATCAGTAGATGCAACGGAAGAGCGAGACCTGCAAGAATACGACATTATCAGTAGATGCATCGTCTAGTCTTTCCGCTTGCTTGATAAAACACAAAACATTTGTGTCACTCTTAAAGAAATTAAACTTAGAAACACGCAACATTAAACAGTTGTTATTCTAGACTAATTACGTATGTCATATTTGTAGTAAACAGAGTGTATTAAAAACGCTTAGTTAGCCACATATGTGTGGAACTAACGAGCCGTGGTGAGGCACTGACCGTCTGCTAATGTGGACATCGCCCTCACATAAACTGGCTTGCCGGACTCGAGAGACGCCGTGAAGCTGGCGCACTTTTCTGACTCGACGCCCTGTTGACCGCAAACACATCGAATCACATGATGTACAGTGAACACAACACTCCGGATCACACACACACACACACACCACACACACACACACACCACACACACACACACACCACACACACCACACACACACACGCACACACACCACACACACACACCACACCTCACACACACCACACACACACCACACACACCACACCACACACACACCACACACACACCACACACACACCATACACACACACACCACACACACCACGCACACACACACACACCACACACCATAACCACACACATCCACCACCACCACACACACACACACACACACACACACACACCCACACACACACACACACCACACACACTAACCATACACACACAACACCATGGACAATAATACCACCACCACCACCACACACACACACACACACACACCACACACACACCACACACACCACACACACACACACACACACACAA
>CM034532.1:78911904-78956904 GCA_020002185.1 Paraescarpia echinospica | reverse complement strand
CACTCTTGTGCAAAGAGTTGCAGCAAGTTGTCACATCACAACGTGTGCTTCCACGTGAAGCTCTTAAGGAGGTCTGCACATTGTTAACCTGTTTTAAGGACAACGTATTCTGGAGAAGTTGTTTGTGTAGGAGTCACCATAGTATAAGAGATAGCTATATTAGAGCAGCTTACCCGTTGATGTAGACGTAACCGTGTTCGGCGGACAGCGCCAACGCACGCACTTTGGCCTGCAACCAAATAATAACACTTCAAACTCTAGATATGTCAATAATATACGAAATTAGGACATAATCATGATAACCATAAACAAACCACAGAAACAAAAAGATACAGTGATTATTGATAACGAAGAAAATATAACAGATCAAAGATAACGAATGTGGAGAGATTCTGGAGACTTCATGACGTCACCCACCTCGCCGATGTCGTGGCCGTGTTCGATGATGTTGGCGCCGTACTGCCGACACAGTTGCACCTTCATCATGGGCGCGACGATGGGCATGACGACGGTGACGGGGATGCCGAGCTGACTGCCGTGGTAGGCGAGGGCCAGGGCGTGGTTGCCGGCGCTCGCTGCAATCACACCCACCGCTCGGTGTTCCTGCACACACGGACACTCGTCACACCGGACACTCGTCACACCGGATATATAAGGGCGCATGGACATGTAGGAGCGCACGGACATGTACGGATATACAGATATATAAGGGCGCGGTGACATGTAGAGGCGCACAGACATGTAGAACGCGTTGACATGTAGTGGTGCATGGACATGTAGGGGCGCGTGGACATTTAGGGGCGCGTGGACATGTAGGGGCGCATCGACATGTAGGGGCGCGTGGACATGTGGGGGCACACGGACATGTAGGGGCGCGTGGACATGTAGGGGCGCACGGACATGTAGGGGCGCACGGACATGTACGGATATATAAGGGCGCAGTGACATGTAGGGGCGCACGGACATGTAGGACGCATTGACATGTAGGGGCGCACGGACATGTAGGGGCGCGTGGACATGTAGGACGCATTAACATGTAGGGGCGCATGGACATGTAGGGGCGCGTGGACATGTAGGGGCGCACGGACATGTAGGGGCACGTGGACATGTAAGGGCGCGTGGACATGTAAGGGCGCGTGGACATGTAGGGGCGCGTGGACATGTAGGGCACGTGGACATGTAGGGGCGCACGGACATGTAGGGACGCACGGACATGTAAGGGCGCGTGGACATGTACGGATATATAAGGGCGCAGTGACATGTAGGGGCGCACGGACATGTAGGACGCATTGACATGTAGGGGCGCACGGACATGTAGGGGCGCGTGGACATGTAGGACGCATTAACATGTAGGGGCGCATGGACATGTAGGGGCGCGTGGACAAGTAGGGGCGCGTGGACATGTAGGGGCGCGTGGACATGTAGGGGCGCACATACTTGTAGGGGCACTCGGACATGTAGGGGCACGTGGACATGTACGGATATATAAGGGCGCAGTGACATGTAGGGGCGCACGGACATGTAGGATGCATTGACATGTAGGGGCGCGTGGACATGTAGGGGCGCATGGACATGTAGGGGCGCGTGGACATGTAGGGGCGCGCGGACATGTAGGGGCGCGTGGACATGTAGAGGCGCGCGGACATGCAGGGGCGCGTGGACATGTAGGGGCGCACGGACATGTAGGGGCGCACGGACATGTACAAGCCAAGGAATATGTAAACATGTTGAACGTTTAGTGAGTGAAACAATCATATTGAGAACAAAATATATTAAACACAATTTTGGAGGTCAGGATATATATTTAACATATACTCCAGCCTATGTTATTATATTGATATCACTATTAATAAATGTTATTAGTTGAGAACGGATAAGGTCGACATCAGGTTTGTAGGCTGATGTACGCTTTCTCGGAGAAGCAGTAAATCGTAACGTTTGCATGTATCTGTTCCATCATTATGAAATACCACAGTACTTTATATGCCCTACTGAATACATCGATGAATTCATTGCTTCTGGTATCGGTTACAATGTTAATTATTTTGCTAGTGTATGTTGTGTTGCTATTCAAATAATTCTAACAAAAAATCATTAGTTAAACACGTTTGACTTAATTGTGTTTAAATATGCGATAACAGTTAAAAACTACAAGTAAAGACAACGTACCGGCTTCAACATCATGAGGCTGTACCGAGCTCCTCGCTCTTTAAAACTACAAACAACACATGTCTTATGTCACAACATCGCCCCACAGTCTCCGTCATAGCGCCATCTCTACCAAGTATAAAAATTCAGTCGTGCTGCCATCTTTTAACAATATTTAACAAGATTTAACAAGATTGCCATCCAGAGAATTAACTCTAGATGGCAGGTGGACAAGGAAGCCCTTTGGCTTATCGAGAGTCCAACCCTTTTATCTACATATATCCAGCCCTTCTGAGGTATGTGTCGATTTTATTTTTAAACATATTCACACTACTAGCACCCACACAATCATCAGATAATCTGTTCCATTCATTCACAGTCCTTTGTGAAAATGAGAACTTTCTCACGTCTAATCTACACTGCTCCTTTACTAATGTAACTTCATGTCCTCTAGTCTTTCTATCTTTCTTAACTGAAAAAAACGTATTTCTATCAATATTTTCATAACCATTCAATATTTTAAACACTTCTATCTGATCTCCTCTCACTCTCCTGGTCTCTAGTGTTGTTAAACCACATTCTTTTAGGCGTTTTTCATAACTAAGATCCCTCAGTTTTGGTATAATTTTAGTCGCTCTCCTCTGTACTCTTTCTAGCATATATATGTCCTTCTTACAGTATGGCCTCCACGCTTGTATACAATATTCTAAATGAGGCCTAGCTATTGTTTTGTACAGCGGTATTATTAGTTCTTTTTCTTTATATGCTATATTTCGCCTAATCAATCCAAGGATTTGATTTCCCTTTGAAGCTGCAATTCCACACTGCTCTGAAACCTTCATGTCAGCACTAATTATCAGCCCTGAGTCTTTTTCTTTTACAGTAGTATTTAGTACAGTTCCCCCCATTGTATATTCTACATATTCGTTCCCATGTCCTGTGTGGAGGCATTTACATTTCCCAAAATTGAACAACATTTGCCACTTTTCAGACCATTTGATCAACCTGTCAAGATCATCTTGTATATGCTGTCTATCCCCATCACTTTTAATCCTTCTAAACACTTTTGTATCATCTGCAAATTTCAACACCTTGCTAGCTAAATCATCGTCCAAATCGTTTCTATATAATAAGAATAATATAGGTCCCAGCACTGATACTGATTTGGAACTCCACTCAAAACTTATTTCCAGTTTGAAGCCTCCCCATCAACAACTACCCGTTGTCTTCTGTCAATCAGCCATTTTTCTATCCAGTTAATTGTACCATTTCCTATGCCATGGGCTTTTAGTTTAAGCAGTAATCTCTGATGTGGCACTTTGTCGAAAGCTTTTTGAAAATCTAAGTAGATGATATCTACTGGTGATCCATCATCTACCCACTTAGTGATATCTTCCAAAAAACATAACATATTTGTTAAGCATGACCTCGCTTTTAGAAACCCATGTTGAGATGGGTTTATCAAGTTATGTTTAACAAGAAAATCCACCATGTGATCTTTAATTAGTCTTTCTAATAATTTACAAATCACTGATGTTAAACTCACTGGTCTATAGTTCTCTGACTTGTTTCTCGAACCTTTTTTAAATAACGGTATAATGTTTGCTTCTTTCCATTCTAAAGGAACCACTCCCTCTTCTAATGACAAGTTGAAAACTGTTGCAAGCGGTATGCTAATTTGTTCTACAATTTCCACTAGTAGTTTGGGTGGAATACCATCCACTCCAGGTGATTTATTTTCCTTCATAGCCCTAATTTTCTTAGCTACCATTTCTGGGGTTACAATTAACTGTCTTAAATAATCTGATTCTGCCCCCTTGAACTTAGCCTCTAGTACTGGCAGTGAACTAGTGTCTTCTCTGGTGAACACTGAACTAAAATACTCATTTGGGTCTTCTGCCATTAAGAATCCTTCTGATATTATATTTCCTGCACTATCTTCTAGAGGACAGACCTTATCCTGAACTTTCTGTTTGCTTCGAACATACGCATAAAAACTCTTGCTGTCATGTTTTATATTACAAGCTAATTTATGTTCATAGCTTCTCTTTGAATTTCTAATTTCAGCTGTAGCTTGGTTTATTGCTTCTTTATAAATGTTGTAGTCTTCGTCATTGCCAGTACGTCTATATGACTTCCACATCATTTGTTTATACTTAATTTTTCTAATGGCTTCTTTCGATAAGTATTTCTTTCTGGTCCGTTTCCCTTGTTTTTTGAAGGGAACAAATTTATCTACGATGCAGTCTATTTCATTCTTTAAGATATTCCAGCATTCTGTTGCTGTCTTATTCTTCAGTGTATTATTCCAGTCTATCTTTGCTAAATATTTCCTCATTTCCTTATATCTTCCTTTGTGAAAATTTCTCCTGAACTGCTTTTTATTATTTCTTTCTGATTTTACTTTGATGGTAAAATGTATCTGGTTGTGATCACTACTTCCCAGAGGCTCACATAATTTAACATTGTCAACTATTTCATTCTGTGAGGACAAAACTAAGTCAAACACATTCTCTCCCCTGGTTGGTTCTAGCACATGTTGAGAAAGGAAACTATCTTGTGGTCCTCACTACCCATACTCTGTAGAGATTTCCATTTTATATGCCCATGGTTAAAATCCCCCATAATAACACAGTCCCGTTTGCTCACTTCCCTTATAGCGTTTTGTATTTTGTCATTCTCTTCTATGCTTATGTTTGGACTTCGATAAACTAATCCAACCGTTAACGTTGACTCTCCTGTAATTATGATACACCAAACAGCTTCTTCGCAATCTGCTTCTCTGTCTAATTTTATTTCATCAGCCTGGATAGATTCTTTAATATATAAAATAACTCCACCTCCCCTTCTTCCTATTCTATCTTTCCTAAACATTACATATCCTGTCAGTCCCAATTCGGCATTTGATATATCGGTGGTTGCCCATGATTCGGTTATACCTATTATGTGAGGGTCAATATCTTCTACCATAATGTTTAGTTCATTTCTTTTGTTTATTATACTCCTTGCATTTAAACAAACACATTTATACCCAGCTTCAGAAAAGTTTTCCAGACTGTTCTTTGCTGAATTATTTTTGTTGCCTTTATCTATGTCTCCAGTTTCAGGCTTCTCTGCGAGTCCCCCCTGCGAATTTAGTTTAAATAGATGCAACCTGTCCCACTGTCAACAGATCGCAGCAGATTATCTTAGAATACTGCTGCCCCCTTTCCACTTAGATGGAGGCCATCTCTCATGTACATATCTTCCCTCCCAACAAAGTACCCTCATCAATCTATGAATCCCACGCCCTCTTCCTCACACATCTGCTCAACTAGTGCGTTGATCGCCATCCTCTTACAGTTTCTGTATCTTGCCCCCCTTCCTCCCATTACTGGCAAAATTCCTCAGAGAATAACCTGTTCCACTCTTGTCTTCTTTAGCTTCCTCACTAGATGTCTGTACTTCTGAACTATCCCAGTTGTTCCCTCCTTGTCTGCATTGTTTGTCCCAACGTGTACTAGTATAGACCCTCCCTTGCCATGCCCCAATACGTTCTCTACCCTTTCGGTCACATGCTCTATCCTAGCCCCCGGTAGACATACAACAACGTCCTTCCCTTCGCATATAGTCTTGTCTCAAATCTGTTTTTCTCAGAATTGAATTGCCCATAAACACTCTCTCTTTTCTCCTAGCCCCCTCAATCACTGCCTCGGAGTAGCTCCTCCGGTTTGCATATGTCTGGTTGTTGTCTTTTCCTCTTGTCGTCTTCTCTCACATTCTCTTCCATCTACTGGTAGCCAGACTGATTAAGGTAGGGGAAAACTGTCACAGTATCACAACGAACAAAAATACAAACAAAGATTAGCTGTGGAAACTGTTAAAAGAATAATAAATGTAGTTTTACTGAAATTTACAAACAAGAGACAACCTTCCTGTGAATTGTAGATATTCTTTCTTGAAGTAGATTTCCATTCCAACAGCTTTTGACAGGCCGGACCGCTGCAAGTAGAATCACATGTTACACATTGTATTACATGTTTACATGCTATAATTGTAATGTGTGTGTGTGTGTGTGTGTGTGTGTGTGTGTGTGTGTGTGTGTGTGTGTGTGTGTGTGTGTGTGTGTGTGTGTGTGTGTGTGTGTGTGTGTGTGTATACATGGATTAGCAATACGTACCGTATTATGGGGTTAGCAGTACGTATTGTACAAGGGGTCAGTGCATGCATTGTACACATGCGTACACGTGATTAGCTGTGCCTACCACTCATGGGGTTGCTTGACCGTACCGTACAAAGGGTTAGCTGTAAGAACCGTATATGGAGTTTGCTATACAAACTGTACTTGTGGTGATCTGTATATATTAGTTGTACATTGGGTTAGTTGTAGCTGTACGTACTGTACTGGGATTCGCTGTACTTACTGTATGAGGCTAGCTGCACGTACTGTATATGGGGTTAGCTGTACTTACCGTGTGTTGGGTTAGCTGTACGTAACGTACGCGGGGTTAGCTGTGTGTACCTTACATGGGGTTATTGTCATACCGTATATGTGGCTAGCTTACGTACCGTACATGGTGTTAGCTGTACGTACCGTACACGGTATTAGCTGTACGTACCGAACACGGGGTGCGCAGGATGCCGTCTTTGATCTTGTAGGCTGCTGCGCTGATCTCCTGGAACTGCAACACTCTCGGGTTGTCGGGGTCGCAGTGAGGGTCGGTCGACTCGGCTCCTTCCACTCCGGGGGCCATGGTCGCTCTGTCGACAACCACAACAACGTAGATTTCCGGTGACAATCTCAACAACGTAGACTTCCAGTGACAACAACAACAACGTACACTTCAGTTAACAACTACAACAACGTACACGTCCGGTGACAACCATGACAAAGTACACTTCTGGTGACAACCACAACAACGTACACTTCCCGTGGCAACCACAACAACGTACACTTCAGTTAACAACTACAACAACGTACACGTCTGGTGACAACCATGACAAAGTACACTTCCGGTGACAACCACAACAACGTACACTTCCCGTAGCAACCACACCAACGTACACTTTTGAAATATTCAGGTAGATCGTGTTGACTTATTTATAGTAAAATTTCAGTTGTTGCATTTATCAAATTATTCTCATTGCTTGTTTTTTGTAAATTAAAAACTCGATGTGGTTGATGACCCCATAACAGAATACTCTAATTAATATGAGGAAGAATTAGGGATTTGTACATAGTAGATGATTATGTTTTGTGATAAAAAGTGTTTAAGTTTATTCAAAATTCCATTTGTTTTATTTATTTTTAGCTATTTTATTTGTATGACATTGCCAGTTTAGATGAATATTTATTAAATTCAAATCACTTATACAATCAATGCTTTCCCCATCTATTTTCAACAAGGGGATATCAATTTCTTTTTGAGGTATATGAAATATCATGAATTTAATTTTCTTGACATTTTATGAGAGTTTGTTGGCTTTCAGCCAGTTACTGATCTTATTAAGTTCGATGTTTACATTATTACTTTGGATTTGGATATCTGGACCATCAAAACTATTGAATGTGCTAGCAAGAGTCGTGTCATCAGCATAGCATAACAATTTAAATATGTTACTAAAAGAGCTATATCATTTATATAAATTATAAATAAGAAGGGTCCTAAAATAGACCCCTGGGGAATATCAGTGGTGATAACACGTTCTTTAGAGCTTTGCCGTTTAGTCCGTAGTATTTTAATTTATGTAATAGTATATTGCAGTCGATGGTATCAAAAGTTTTTGATAGGTCAAGATAGATATCCATAGGCGTTTTGAAATTATCAATGTCTTGTGTAATTCGATCTATTATTTCCAGGATTGCCAGTTCAGTGGAATGTTTTTTTCTAAACCCATATTGGCTATTGTAGTATAGTTTTTTGGAGTGGAAATATTCGTGTGTTTGATCAAATATTTTTGAAATAGCTGGTAGGATAGAAATTGGGCGATAATTATCAAATATAAAGTTATCATCTTTTTTAAAAAGGGGAACAACTTTGGCTATTTTTTATTTGTTTGGAAATATACCAGTCATTATTGATTGATAATTATAGTGACCGCATCACAGGTTTCGTTTTTTATAGCTTTAATAATTTTGTTGATATATTATCTTTCCCACAAATGGACTTTGAATTTAAGAGATCAATTATAGTTATTGTAGTGTCCACATCTATTGTTTTAAAACTGAAAGCGTATGTAATTGGATTGTTTAAATAATCTTTGTAAGATTTGTTTTCAGTGTTACTTATTTGAGATTCAAGGGTACGACCTATATTCGTAAAAACGAATTAAATTGGTTGGCTATGATTTGTTTATCATATATAATATCTACATTAATTTTAAAAGAATCAGGGAACTGGTCCGAATTTGATTTTGTTTTAAAAATTTCTTTCATTTCAAAACTGGACTGATAGTGCATTTGAGTATTCGAATATTTCTTGTTAGAATTCCATTGTAAGTATGCAAGTTAGTTTTGTATATTATATATTGTTCTGTGTTTGCAGGTGTTTGTTTCAGTTTTGAATATAATTTATATCTAAACTTAATTGACTATATGATTCCTAAAGTAATCCAAGGCGTTTTCTTATGCTTGTATTTGTTAACTTTTCTTATCTTAATGGGTAAGGATTTGTTTATAGCATTGGTAACAATTTCTTAAAATATGTTATAGTTATCATCTAGATTTGCATATGCGTCACTATTTAGTATATTGCAAATATGTGGGTGTATTAGTTCTAATTTAAATTTATTAATTGTATAATGACTGTTTTGTTTAATTTGCATAAACTTGGGCGGAGTGTTAACAGTTTGAGCATAGTCCAAGGAAATAAAGCAAGGAAGGTGATCATATATGTTGCGTATTACTATACCAGCTGAGGACCTGAAAAACTCTTTCGACAAGTTAACAACTACAACAACGTAGACTTCCGGTAACAGTTACAACAACGTAGATTTCAGGTAACAGTTACAACAACGTAGACTTCCGGTAACAGTTACAACAACGTAGACTTCCGGTAACAACCGTAACAACATATATTTACGGTGACAGCCACAACAACGTAGACTTCCCGTGAAAACCACAACAACATACACTTCCCGTGACAACCACAACAACGTGCACCTCCCATTACAACCACAACAACGTAGTCTTTCGGTGACAACCACAGAAACATACACTTCCTGTGACAACCATAACAACGTGCACTTCCCATTACAACCACAACAACATAGTCTTTCGGTGACAACCACAACAACATACACTTCCCATGACAACCACAACAACGTAGACTTCTGGTGACAACCACAACAACGTAGAGTCTCGGTGACAACAATGACACTACGGGCGTGTGGGTAACACCAGACGTCACAGCTAGAGTCGTGTCGTCCTTGTTTAACTAAATAGCAGTTTAGCCACACTCTGTCTGTTGCATGTTTCTGCAGCAACTGTGTCACGTTTCTTATTATCAATATACTACACTCCATTGTTTATTCTAAACCCATTTCCGGACCCACGCTGTCTACCACGTGGACTTAAGAGAAGTCTCAGCGAACTGAATAACGTAGTATAACATTCACTTAAAAACGCATATTCTGGTGTGATGCACACATGCACGCACACACGCACGTACGCACAGACACACACGCGCACGTACACGCACATATATATAATTTATATATATATATATATATACACATTATACATATACATTCACCACACACACGCACGTACGCACGCACGCACGCACACACACACATTCACACACACGTACACACACACACGCACGCATGCACAAACACACACACACACATAATTATATATATACACATATACATAAACACACACCACTCACACACACACGCACGCACACACGCACACAAACACACACACACACACACACACACACACACACACACACACACACACACACACATGCATGCTATATACAAATACAACACAACACACGCCCACGCGCAAACTCATCGCGCACTATATTTACCTGTAAGTTGTGTTCTCAAAAACTGTGTTCTCGTAAAACGGTGCTCCTCCACACAGTGACGAATAGCTGGACTAAACTATGTCGTCAACAAGTAACCATTTATAGAGCAACGTATCAACCGGAGATAAGCAGTTTGAGCCGGAATCACGCGCCGGGACCTACTTGTGTCAACATGACCGCAGTGTACCCTTTGCTACGAAACACTGCGACCAAGCCCGCGGGAACGTGGCGGGGGCAAAGGTGAAAACAACATTTTATTTTTCGTGCAAAATCTGGCAAAAAATTGACTTTGGCAAGGATACAAATTGCATTGTTCTCTGCTGTAATGAGATTGTGAACACTTCACCATCCAGGTCGATCTTCGTCAAACAAACGAGCTCGGCCTACGCTCTTTCTAGCACTTCTTTTCATGATAGTTTATATACATAAGTTCGCATAGGTCTGTCGAGATGTTTGGTGAAATATAATGCCTCTATCATGCTGTATTGTGTATACTTACTTGGTCGCGGAAGACAATGCGTAATGTAATATGGCAGAATCTACTACAACCGGATGCGTTATATAATCTAACCAATACTGTCCACCATTGACCCGTTTGGATGTTCAGCACATTACGCTGTGTATGAATAACGTACGCGAAAGTATTATGCGCACAGAAACATATCTAAGCACAACGTGAACATCCACAATTTGATTTCATAACGTTCCGTAGTGTGCTGTTGAAAACATTGGTTTGCCTTAAGAAAGTAAATACTTCGTTAAATCAATGGCCTATTTTAATAATTAGTGGGAGTGCGTAAACACCGGGTGTGGTATGAAGACAAACACATGTTGTTTACATATAGTTCCTGTTTTGGTGTGACGTGAAGTCACGAATATATGTGTGTATGTGTGTGTGTGTGTGTGTGTGTGTGTGTGTGTGTGTGTGTGTGTGTGTGTGTGTGTGTGTGTGTGTGTGTGTGTGTGGGTGTGTGTGTGTGTGTGTGTGTGACGTGAAGTCACACCTACGTAGATTCACATGTATCGTATAGTTCCTGGCAGTGTTTTTGTATGGCGTAAAGTCACACCTGTATTTCCTGGCAGTGTTTTTGTATGACGTAGTGTCACACCTATTGTTAAAGGTAAGTTCTTATATAGGGCAGTATACAGTCATCAGGACTACTTAAAGCCCTTTATACTTTACTCCCTGGCAAATCTGTTCAATCCAACACCATCTCGACTTCTCTGGGAAGCATTCAGTCATGCTGCAATTAGTGCACGAAGATTATTCGTACACAAATATCCACCACCATATATAGCCAGGTACTCATTCATACAGCTTAGTGAACTGGAGCAACATACAGTGAACGTACTTGCCCAAGTTTCGACACCGCAGCACAAGATTCGAAACCTGGTTCTCTCAGTCGAGAATCCGACGCTCTAGCTACTGTGCCACCGTGCTCCACTAAACCTAGCTGCTGGTAGAGTGTATGTATGACATAAAGTCATACGTATAGTTCCTGGCACTGTTTGTGTGTGTGACGTGAATACAATTATAAAATTACATGCTGGGGCAGTGTATTCTACTCAGCAAATGTGTGTGGGAACATTTTATTTTTCTATACTGCGTACGGTGATATGGAAGGTCATACCTAGTGTCATGGACCTTCCTACTTTTTGGAGCTTGGATAGATGACCAGTATAGTATGTGTGACATATATATTCTACAGAGAAGTGTGACGGTGTCTGTTGGTGACCCAACGTGCTGCTCTCCTCTGTATCTTGTCGACGACAGTTACATCTTTGTTGAGGTGAAAATCTCAAACTGAACTAGCGTATTCCAGGACTGTGCTTTGTATAATGTTTATTTTATTTTCCAAAAATTCTAGAAAAGATCTTCCATAACAGGATGATGTCATTTATAGATGACAAACAAATATTATATGAAAGCCAATATCTCCTTAGGAAAAATATGTCATCATCACTGGCATTAGTGGAACTCGTGGAAGTAATTACTACTTCTATTGATGATTGTAAATCTACTGTTGGTATCTTCATTGACCTGAAAAAGGCCTTTGATACGGTGGATCACAACATTCTCCTAAAACACTTGGGCATTATGGAATAAGAGGAATAGCTAATATGTGGATATGTAGTTATCTTAATAACAGAAGCCAATATGGGTTTAGAGCATTATGGAATAAGAGGAATAGCTAATATGTGGATCTGTAGTTATCTTAATAACAGAAGCCAATATGGGTTTAGAGCATTATGGAATAAGAGGAATAGCTAATATGTGGATCTGTAGTTATCTTAATAACAGAAGCCAATATGGGTTTAGAGCATTATGGAATAAGGAATAATATGTTTGTATTAATGATGCAGCTTCAGAATGCATGAATGTTACATGCGGGGTTCCACAGGGATTTATATTGGGTCCTGCGCTGTTTATCATATATATTATTGATATGTGTAATGTGTCATTGTTAATGAAATCAATTGTCTTTGCTGATGATATTACTTTCTTTTACTCGGGTGACAATCTGTCACAAGAGTGTGAAACAGTATCGACAGAATTAGACAAATTATACAGATGGTTTCAAGTTAATAAGCTTTCCCTAAATATAGCCAAAACAAATTTTCTGATTTTGGTAATAAACAAAGTGAAAACAACCACATGGTCAGTATTAATGGTAAGAACATTAATAGAGTCTAAGTTACCAAATTTCTTGGTGTATACATTGATTCCAATTTATATTTGAATGGACACATTAGCCTCATAAAAAGTAAAATTTCAAAAAATGTATCTCTAATGAATAGGGTGAAACATTTATTGAATAAGCCCTCATTATACTCATTATATTGTACTCTTATTATGCCGTATTTAGATAAAATGTTGTGAAATTTTGGGCAATACCTATAAGACTCGTATACAACCCTTGCATATTATTCAGAAAAGAGCTACTTGGATTTGTCAAAAGGCCAATTTTGTTTATGAATTTAAAACTTTAGCTTTACAGAACATGGTGGATTTCAATAGCATGGTGTTTATGTACAAGGTTTATACTAAACTTTTAGCGGCAAATAATATGTTGTGCCTACTTCCAGGGATGACAGTCAGATCATCATAACACCCATATGGAAAATTACAATTTCAAAATAAAATTAAGTAGGACTTCTAAAAAAGCGGAATGTATCAGTATAAAGGGACCTAAGATGTGGAATGACCTGTGTGCTGACATTAATTTGTGCAATTATATTTATCAATTAAAAAAAGATGTAAGCTTTACTCCTGCAAAGATATAATGAATTCATGTTTTGATTCTACGTTTGTTATTATGTATCAACTACCATACCTTCAGGTAGTTTAAATGTAACTTTAATTTTAAGTTGTATATTGTGTATGTATTGTACCAGTGCAATGATAATTATTGTATAGTATGGGTAATGCTATTTATAAGTTTATAACTTCTTGCATTTCCCTTCAATATTTTCTTATTGTTCAGTGCTTAACTATGGTTCATTGTTCCACTATTTATGGTGGATTAGCTTACAAATGTGCATGTTTACATCTTATTTGAAATTACACTTTGTACTTATGTTGAATAAATAAATTCAATTCAATTCAATGCAGTGACTACATCATATCCCTAGTGGATAGGTGGTGAACTATACAAAAGCCGTTTGCTTACCCGCCAGAGGGCGATGTGGACAGTCGTCAAACGGAAATCCCTGACGTCATTCGGGCAATGGCGTAGGTTGGCCTGGGGTCGAAGCGGGGACAACTTTCCAATGTAATTTAGTAAGCATTCATAATGGAGAAGCTTGTAGAAGGGAAAGAAAGTGAGAGGAGCTCGAAGAGAAAGCTCCCTAAAGGTACACGGATGTCTGACGAATTGAAGAATCCCTGCAAAAAGGTTACCGTCACAGTTGTTTATGTCACGTTTGTAATGCAGCAAACTTCAAAGTCAACTTATGTAACGCCGGTAGTGTGTATAATATGTCTGACATCCACAATAACAAGTATGAATTGCCAAGTCAAGTGTACCTATAAAACTGACTGATAGTCACCAACAAGTTTTTCAAAATGGCATCTCCTATATATGTTTGACGAGAATTCAATTGGAACAAACACTGGTCTCTGAAAATAGTCGGATCTAAGTTGGCCCAGCATAATTCTAACTGGTTATCCTGCATTTAGTACATATGATTCGTAAGTTCGTAAGACAACAGTTTTACATGGTATACACCAAAAATATATAAATATAAAACAAATCTAGATGCAGTTGATCCTTCTTCCTATGCCACACAGCCTTTCCTAGTTGTTTCCAGCACTCGGCAACCTTCTATTAACTGACTAGTCTATATATATTGTGGTTACAATGTTGTGATCTTATGACGTCTCATTCAACTAGCCAGCATTTTTCAGAACATTATCGCCAAGCAGACCTTTCTATGCTGGCACTGAGTGGTCACTGCGAGGGTGCTTGTCGTCCTCAGTGGTTCTTTTACGTCCCAAATTGAGACGGGACCGACATTAACGTGATCTCCGAGTCACGAGGGATACACAGTCCCCAATGTTGAGATCCAGGTTTTTACACCAAATATACCATACCAGCCCGGTCCGGGTATTGAACTCGGGGCACCAGCATGTCAGGCGGATGTGCTAACCACTACGCTATCGTGCGCCCCCAGGGCTCGTGATCTCTGCAGACAGTTTATTTTTACCTTTCTACTTTACTACATATTTCATATAGTTAACATATGTCTGCATAGTCCACAGCAACAACATTTCACAAATCTTGTGTACAAATTTAATATCTGTACTACAATGGCTTTGAACATTTACACAGACCTGGGCCCGAGTACAAGTACGAGTACTTTGATGATGGATAAGTACGAGTACATTGCTAAAAGCTGAGTACGAGTGGGCCATTTTCACAAAATGGGATCAATAACGGTAAAGACATGTCCACTACATTTTAGATCTTTTGAAACAAGATAACTTTGCAGTATAATATATATGTGTATGCATTTTGTTACATTTAATACTAAAAAAATTAACTACGTAGAATTTGAATTGTTTTTAATACATATGTATGCGTCTTCATCACCAAAATGTCCATACCGTTACATGTCCAAACTGCGGTATTGCCAATTAAAATTATAAGAAAAAATGTTTTTAACTTCATTTTCAAATAATCTGTGATATATTATGTAATTACATAACCTATATTTATGCAAAAATAACTCTATAATATATATTAAGGAATAGTATAATATGTTTAAAACAGTTTTTTTATTTGTCCACAAATTTTACACACAGGTGTCTTTACTGTTAGCAGGATTATTGAAAATTGTCAACTAACTTTAGTTTCACTGGAAGCTGATAGATGGCATAATCTACTTAAGTGCCAGGATGTTGTGGAGCCATATTGGCATGAAAAAAGAAGAATGTCCTTTGTCTTGATGATCAAAACTAACAAGTAAGTGCTGATGTAGTGAGTGTCTCAACAAAAGTGTGTCTTTATCGTTACCATCAGTATATGTAGAATCTGCAGGAGTAAGACAATGAAAGTTTTGCATGTTAATAATCTTTGTATTGTTATCTTTGTGAGGCACATATAATGATGCTATTATCCATAGCAAGATTCATAAAGTCATGTAAGTATCTTTACCGTTAATTAAATTTGTCTTTACTGTTACACCGGTATGGACAGTCTATCAGTACGTTTCATTTTGTCATTCTTTTTTATTAATACATAAATATCAATTAATAAATTTGGATAATTTCCAACACCATAGGTTAATTTTACATTTCTTATGATAATTAAAAAATGCTATTTTTGTTTCTTGCTACATGGCAGTTTAATCATAGATGACAGTTCGGTCAATTCCAGAGTGTCTACTGAATTTTGAAATATACATGTATAAATACAGATATTATATGTATAAAACATTAAATTTCTATGCACATATATTTCAGTATTTTTTCTAGCAATTTTGTCATGCATAGCATTTTGTTATGAATTGCCATATATTTCTCTTTTATTTGCATATTAAAGTAATATTTTCTTTACTCCTTTCAGGTGACAAAATGCTGCCAAAAAAGTCTAATGCTGAAGCAATGCGAAAATGTTGTGCGAAAATGAAAGCAGATCACAAGGCTCACCAGGTATATCTTAAAAAAGAGAGAGAAAGATACAAAAGAAGAAAAGCAGCTGGAAAGATACCTAATATAAACAGTCTTCCTACACGAGACCAAAGAAGTCTTCGGAGAAAATGGAGAATTGAGAAACGACAATAGAGACAGAAAGGAAAAAACCTTGAAGAAACATGTCATTTTACCCCTCCACCAAGCCCAGAAGCTCCAGCCATTCCTGCCAAGGACATGGAAAATCCTGAACCATCTACTTCCATGGCAACACCTCAATCACATCAAAAACAAACCGGAAAGAAGAAAGTGAGGAAAGAAAACAAGAGAGCAGACAGAACAATTACAAAACAGAATAAAACTGTGAAAAGTCTTCAGAACAAAGTACGGTCATTAACTATTTACATAAGGAGACTTGAAAGAAAACAAAAAGCTCAAATGTTAGCATTAGAACTACAAATATTGATTCACCAGCAACAAAAGCTCAGACACTTGTGAATTCTGGGAATGTGGATCAGATCCGGAAAGAGTTAACTGTCGGATTTGCCCTAGGCAATGAAGTCGGAGTAAAGTTCCAGGAAAATTCCAGAAGGCACAAGGAAAAGAGAGCAATTCACAAAATGGTGGTTGGTCCAATACTTGAGAAATACCACCTACTGAATAAAGCGAGAAAAGATCTCTCACTGTCCCAGAAGCAATTAAAGCATGCAAAGCGAAGTGCTTGGTCCAGATCTTTGCTGCAATGTAACCGCAAAAAGAAGAGCGGACTGGGAAAAACATCCAGTCTAGTGAAGGAATTCTTTCTTGAAGATAGTAATAGTACACCAACTGCTGGCAAGAGAGAAACCATTACAGTCCACAAGGACAAACGACAGAGGAGGTACTTGTGTGACACAATGCTGAACCTGTATGGAAAGTTCAAATTAGAAAACCCATCTGCAACAATTTCCTACTCATCTTTCACCTGCTTTCGGCCATTTTATGTTGTTCCTGCTTCTGTGCATCGAAGGGACACTGTGAAATGCAAACTGCACTGCAATGTCGAATTGAAAGCCACAAAGCTTCATGCATTAGGAGTACTGAACTCCGCCAGTCCAACCACTCTTATTTCTTCAGTAGTGTGCTCCACCAAAGAAGAAAAGTGCATGTACGGAATAACATCTATAAAGATACAACAAAGAAATTGTCTGCAGAAAATGTCAGCTACTTTGAATGGTCAAACAGCACAGACATTCGCATAACAACCAAGGGTGAGATAAAGGTGAACATGATAACCATGGTGATGAAGAAATATTAAGAAGAAAATGGCTAGCAACGAGTGTGTCCTGCAACTAGATTTCAGTGAGAACTATGCTTGCAAAGCAGCAACTGAGATCCAGGCAATGCACTTTGGAGGTAGTAGAAGGCAGGTATCCCTACACACATGTCATGCAACATTGGTTGATCCCACTGGAAACCTCTATTCCAAATGCTACTGTACACTGAGTGAGGACTGTAGACACACACCAGCTTCCATTTGGGCTCACCTGGATCCTGTTATGGAGAAACTCACTAAGAAAGGGGTGGACTCAGTCCATTTTGTGTCAGATGGACCCACAGCTCAATACTGGAACAAAACTAATTTCCACCTGATGGCAACACGTCCATTTGATAGACACAAGATGAAGCATGTAACATGGAATCTATTGGAAGCCTCACATGGTAAAGGCCCAGCCGATGGAATAGGAGCTGCTGTCAAGTCTGCAGCAGACAGGCTTGTGGCCAATGGTAATGATGTGCTGCTTGGAAAATACCCTGAATGTTCAGCTAAGTGAGGTAACCTCTGAGCAAATAGATGCTGTGGTAGTGGAAGTCAACAGTAACCTTCCAGCTGATTCCATTAAGGGGACTATGCTAATCCATCAGCTGATAGCTCCTTCTAGGGGAGCATTCTACCATCTAAAGCTATCTTGCTACTGTGTTGATACACCAGTAGGAGGTCGTGTCTGTGATTGCCATTCACCAGTCAAAGTGGAGGTGAAAGACAAACAAGAAGATCCTGTTGTGTCTGGTGTAGAACATCATCTTACAACTGAACAAGTCCACCTGTTTGAAAAACAATTACAAGAGGGATATGACATTGATATCATGGACCTGTCAACCTTGAGCAACGATGAGAAAAATGAATACATCTACTGGAAAGCTTGGAGAGCTGCTAAACTTCACGAGCCTGAGAAAACACCTGATGAAAGCAGCAGTGCTGGAGCAGAGACTGATGCTGATGATTCAGACACTTCTGAGTGGGAGCCAGATGAAAACAACCATATAAAAGAAAACCAGTCAGCTAAGCACAGCTCAGAGAAGTCTGTTGCTGTGAAGAAGGAGAGCTCCTATGCAGTATTTTTTCTTGTGCGAAGAAAGAAAACCTACATAGGACGTGTCACTGAAGAGAATGATGACAACACAGTGGAATTGAAATTCTTGGAGCGCAAGTTAATTGGATCCAGATTTGTTTATGACTGGCCACGTCGTGATGATGTAGGTTGTGTTGAAAGAGATGTTTTGCTAAGAGAAGTCAGTTTCAGGGGACCACCACCCTTTTTACTTGAAGAAGCCCAACGTGTCCAAATTCAGGAAATGGTGGAAGTTTAATAGGTTTGCTCACGTGCCTGTGTAAACAAGCAATTGCTATAGTTCAGATATTTGCCAAACTGTGACCATGATAGGGAGAGTTTTTGCATTTAGCTTAGGTTAATGATGCATACTATTTTGTTTAATGTTTACAATATATGGACGTGAGTTATTACTGAAAATAAGATCATCACCCTAAGGTGATTAGAATGGACTATGTACTATTTGTTTAGAAGATAATTAGGTGAACATATGCCGTTTAATTATGGTTCTAATTTTGTGAGGATAATTTGTATTTTATTTTGCCCGACCAGGTTCTTGCATATGAGGGTTTGTTATACTAAATGCGCCAATACAGTGTATTTTATATACAATTGTATTATTACTTGTACATGTATTAGGACACATCGGCTATCCATTGTTTCAGTACTAATCAGCAAAGCATAATTTCACATGCATAATTGGCTTATTGTTTTTTATGATTGATTATGATCATGTTACATATATCTGTTATATGCCGTTATTTTATTTTGTGCAATTATATCAGATTGTAAAAACGGTCGACTGATAGTCTATGTTGATAAATTGTTGTTGGATGCAATGACTGTCTTGTCCATTTTATAATGTACAAATGATAACATATTTATTGTGTTCCATGTCATTAGTCTTCACCATTATTAATTTAAATATTTATTTCACTGTTGTTATATTTTGTGCAGTTAGACCCATTCGTAAAAAAAATTTGAAGGGTTACTGAAAATGCGTAATCATTGGATATATTGTGAGAGAGATGATAACAGGAACAATCAGCTTGTTTTCTATGTTATTGTATTTGCAGTATATAGTCTTTACCATTATTTTAAGTTTTGCAGAAAGTGAACTTACGATTGTGAAAGGACTTAAAAAAGATGATCGAAATTGTATAATCGTTGCATATAATATGTACTGTTTTTAATATTTTGGAAATGATTAATGATTTGTCAAACTCTTATCCTCTGTTTTTCGTGTTGTTATTAATATTGTCTTTATCGTTATTACAAATGTCTTGACTGTTATGGACATAACGGCAAAAACCAGCTGCGTGTCTTTACTGTTACTGACATAACGGTAAAGACCAACAGTGATTTTTTGATCTGACAGTATTTTTTTTATTGATTCCAGTGTTGCTGTTTCATCCAAAATAAACTGCAAAATGATCTTAGCTGCATCATCAAATTTTGAGAACAGTCTTTACCGTTATTGATCCGTTTTTGTGAAAATGGCCCGAGTACATTTAAAAAATATATAAATATTAAATAATAACGTATTTTAAAATTATTAATTAATCTAATTTATATAACTCAGCACAAGTGAATATGCAATGGCAGTTGATCCATTTTTTTATGAGGAAAACATTCATTTCAGTGGCATCGTATGATCTTATCATCTATTTGCCATTGCCCGAAAGAACATGAATTGTTCACAGGTTGAGTTTTTCAGGGCAGAATACTTTCTCGGCTATGCTAAATACCTTTTCAACTGGATCTGATGAGGCTGGAATGCTGAGATGGTGAGGGACCAACTGAGCCAGAGTTGGAAAACTCAGAACTGCAGTGGGTCACTGTGACAATCTGTACATGGTTGTCTGAGGTATTCTTTCACCTCTACAATCAGCAATCTGCTGATATTATAAGTTTGCAATTATATTTTCTGATCGTAGACTACTAGTTGTTGAGAGGGTTAACACATGTCCACATAATAGGTTCAGCATCCCTTTGCACTTTTTAGCCAGACTGCTGGCATGGGATTATACTAGTGTAGGAGGCAGTCTGACTTGAGCCACCTTATACTTCTACAGAGGATGACTGACAGTTCTTGTTCTTAGCAACTCAGCCACTGTCAAGTGGCATGGTCTCCAAACTACATCAAAGGCATTTTCTGTCTAACTGGTTGGTTAACTGCTAATTGGCTCTATATGGACACCCTGGTGGCTTAATTAAACAAACAGCTTTACTGCCTGAACTGATAGCCTACAATTATTGTTTGCTTAACAGGGTGTTTCTGACTGGGAAAAGATGCTGCCTGTTGCCATGTTTGGGTATCATAGTCATGGTTATCAGAGGATGAGGTTGTACTATGTGTAGGGATGGTCAGGTGGTATTAACATCTGTTTCACAACGACTTTTTGTTCTGAAAACCAGGCTTAGTATCGGCAAACGTGCTTTTTCTGTAGCTGCACCCACAATCTGGAATCAACTCTCTATCGCTTTAAAATCATCTGAGACTATAAATACTTTCCAAAAAAACTAAAGATTTATTTATTTGAAATTGCATTCCCACCCTAACCTTCGGCGGTCCCTTGCTCTAATGTCAACTCTTGCTTGTCCCTGTTAACGAGTTTGCCCAATGATTTTTGTATGTTGCACCTTCCTGGGGATTTAGGTGCTATAGAAGTTTGTCATTATTATTATTATTCTATTAGAAATAACAAAGTATTTAAAAATTAGTTGAACATTTAAATATTTCAGGAAAGTTTCAATAACCAAATATATTTATTTTCCCCGTACATATTGAGAAAGTACTCAGATGTACTCGTAATGTACTCGTAAAATCTGAGTACAATGAGTACGAGTACATGATCCACAATTTTTATGAGTACGACTACTTCAAAAATGTACTCGAGTACCGAGTACTTCGGCCCCAGGTCTGCTGTACATGGCTGACTGAAGTATTCATTCAACTCTACAATCAGCAAATTTATATTTTCTGATCGTAGACTACATGTGTTAACCCTCTCAACAAATGTCCACATAACAGGCTCAGCATCCCCTTCAGACTTTTTAGCCAGGCTCCTGGCATGGGATTATACTAGTGTAGGAAGCAGTCTGACTTGAGCCACCTTATATTTCTACAGAAGAAGACTGGCAGTTCTTGTTCTTAGCAGCTAGCACTGTCAGCCACTGTCAAGTGGCATGGTCTCCAGACTACATCAAAGCATTTCCTGTCTAACTGGGGGGGGGGTTAACTGCTAATTGGCTCTTTATGGACATCCTGGTGGCTTAATTAAACAAACAGGTTTATGGCCTGAACTGATAGCCAAAAATTGTTGTTTGCTTAACATTATTGTTTCTGACTGGGAAAAGATGCTGCCTGTTGCTGTGTTTGGGTATCATAGTCATGGTTATCAGAGAATGAGGTTGTAGTATGTGTAGGGATGGCATTCTGTCAGAAATAACAAAATAATTGAACATTTAAATATTTTAGGAAAATTTTTATTTTATAACCAAATATATTTATTTTCCCCAGTACATATTGAGAAAGTACTCATATGTACTCGTAATGTACTCGTAAAATATGAGTACGAGTACGACCCATAAGTTTTATGAGTACGAGTACTTCGGCCCCAGGTCTGGAACAGTATCATGTTAATTAAGTGACATATGCACAGCCACACAGTAACATATATTTATGATCAAGCTTGCGTATGCGGGTAGGTTAACATTTTCCTCTTAGACAGCTTGAACATTGAGCGTCAACCTTTCAGGGGTTAACCTGTGATCCTAGAATAAGACCTATATATTTTCTAAATACCCCATATGGGTCACGATTCTCTCCTTTTTTAGGGCAAATCAGTTGTTCGGAACATAAAACTTAATGTGCACGTAAAATGTAACCTAACAATCGCAGGAACTACTCACAGCAAAAACTTTGGGAAAATGGTGTATGTGTCATAGACTTGGCAATGCAATAATGCTTATGTACGTGTACCTAAGCACCTCTGAGCAGAATTATATTCCGAATATACGGTGCTTTATATATATATATAATTATTATTAGTATACAGTAGCAATACAAATATTATTTGACAATTCTACACAAGAGCAACTATCGATGGATGTGAACTTGACATTCTCTCCGACCTTCGCCATTTTGAACAAACAGCGAGTATCTGCGAACATGTATTATGGTGTTTATGTAACAATGCTTAGTGTTTTCGAACAGAACTTTGGTAAATATTACTTTCACGACTTCTACCCAGGCATTTTTGCAAAGTACTTATAATTATTTGTACACATCTGTTTTGCCTTACATATGCTACAAACATGTATATGCATTCAACCTTCACATCCTGCATGGTCTGTCTCAGGAGAGTGAATTGGCCATGAAGTGTATGCATGACAGCAACTTCACCAAAGACGACTGCAGTCTCTACTTCCAGAACTACCGGAACTGTATGGGATTCTGGGTATGTAAATACCACTAAAATGTAAACATGTTTGCTATGCGATTCTGGATATGTAAAGACCACTTATAAATAAACATGTTTACTGTGTGATTCTGGATATGTAAAAACCACTTATAAATAAACATGTTTACTATGTGATTCTGGGTATGTAAAGACCACTTATAAATATACATGTTTATTATGTGATTCTGGATTTGTAAAGACCACTTATAAATAAACATGTTTATTATGTGATTCTGGGTATGTAAAGACCACTTATAAATATACATGTTTATTATGTGATTCTGGGTATGTAAAGACCACTTATAAATAAACATGTTTATTATGTGATTCTGGGTATGTAAAGACCACTTATAAATATACATGTTTATTATGTGATTCTGGGTTTGTTAAGACCACTTATAAATAAACATGTTTACTATGTGATTCTGGATATGTAAAGACCACTAATAAATAAACATGTTTATTATGTGATTCTGGGTATGTAAAGACCACTTATAAATATACATGTTTACTATGTGATTCTGGGTATGTAAAGACCACTTATAAATAAACATGTTTACTATGTGATTCTGGGTTTGTTAAGACCACTTATAAATATACATGTTTATTATGTGATTCTGGGTATGTAAAGACCACTTATAAATAAACATGTTTATTATGTGATTCTGGGTATGTAAAGACCACTTATAAATATACATGTTTATTATGTGATTCTGGGTTTGTTAAGACCACTTATAAATAAACATGTTTATTATGTGATTCTGGGTTTGTAAAGACCACTTATAAATAAACATGTTTACTATGTGATTCTGGGTTTGTTAAGACCACTTATAAATATACATGTTTATTATGTGATTCTGGGTATGTAAAGACCACTTATAAATATACATGTTTATTATGTGATTCTGGGTATGTAAAGACCACTTATAAATATACATGTTTACTATGTGATTCTGGGTTTGTTAAGACCACTTATAAATATACATGTTTATTATGTGATTCTGGGTTTGTAAAGACCACTTATAAATAAACATGTTTACTATGTGATTCTGGGTTTGTAAAGACCACTTATAAATAAACATGTTTACTATGTGATTCTGGGTATGTAAAGACCACTTATAAATATACATGTTTACTATGTGATTCTGGGTATGTAAAGACCACTTATAAATATACATGTTTATTATGTGATTCTGGGTTTGTTAAGACCACTTATAAATATACATGTTTATTATGTGATTCTGGGTTTGTAAAGACCACTTATAAATAAACATGTTTACTATGTGATTCTGGGTTTGTTAAGACCACTTATAAATATACATGTTTATTATGTGATTCTGGGTATGTAAAGACCACTTATAAATAAACATGTTTATTATGTGATTCTGGGTATGTTAAGACCACTTATAAATATACATGTTTATTATGTGATTCTGGGTATGTAAAGACCACTTATAAATAAACATGTTTATTATGTGATTCTGGGTTTGTTAAGACCACTTATAAATAAACATGTTTATTATGTGATTCTGGGTATGTAAAGACCACTTATAAATATACATGTTTATTATGTGATTCTGGGTATGTTAAGACCACTTATAAATAAACATGTTTACTATGTGATTCTGGATTTGTAAAGACCACTTATAAATAAACATGTTTATTATGTGATTCTGGGTATGTAAAGACCACTTATAAATATACATGTTTATTATGTGATTCTGGGTTTGTTAAGACCACTTATAAATAAACATGTTTACTGTGTGATTCTGGATTTGTAAAGACCACTTATAAATAAACATGTTTACTATGTGATTCTGGGTATGTAAAGACCACTAATAAATAAACATGTTTACTATGTGATTCTGGGTATGTAAAGACCACTTATAAATAAACATGTTTAGTATGTGACTCTGGGTATGTAAAGACCACTTATAAATAAACATGTTTACTATGTGAATCTGGGTATGTAAAGACTATTAGTAAGTAAACATTCACCTTCGTGATTGAATATATTGTTATGTTATTGTAATTAAGTTGCCTCTCTGGATAAGTTAGCCATGTTGTGTTAGTTGTCACCTAAATAAATGTACACAAGTGTGTGTGAATTCGTGCTGAACAATCAATATCTATTGTTTGGTTTCTGTATTGCTATTGTTCCATGTGTTTGGTTTCAGCAAGGGATTTCCCGGGAACGTCGGAGACTAGGAATCAAGCCCCACATGCCACCCCCCGAAGAGCGAGACCAGATCAAGAGAGAACAATTTGACAAAGCCTCAGCTCGATCTAGCTAATGTTAACATTTTATTTTAGGAGTTGATATTTTCCGACATTTAAAGTATGTCTGAGGACTTAATCTGATACGTTGACCTCTTATATATACTTTGAAATGTCTCACCTGCGTTGGTATTTATTAAAACCAAACACATTTGATTTTGAATCAGCATTGAATTTAAATGCAGCATTATCTTTCGAATGTGTCATTATTATTACTACCAAAGCCTGTAACTAGTGTAAACACAGACTTCTGATAACCATATAGACACTGCCTAATGTTGAAAACTGTCCTACAATGTAAACCATTCTTGCATGCCTGCCCCCCCCCCCCCTCCAGCATACCGAGTTATTGACTCAAGTGTCAACATGTGGAAGACTTGTTATCCATTCATGTCGCTGCAATTCTAGTTAAGGTGTTTTGGGTTTGGGCCAATCGTGGCAGATGCCACATGTAATGTTAAGGAAGTTGAGATAGTGAATAGAACATGCACTACCACGGAATGGTATCTCTCGGAATGTTTGTAATTATGTCCATTATGTCTATTTCTACCTTCCTACAGGTAGTCACTACTGTCTTATCTGTGACTACTTACCTCGCCCTCGGCCTAACAATAAGTAGGTACGGACGATGTATATAAACAGAACTGGTCTCGACCTACGCAGTGGCGCCGCCACGTGACCATACCGGTGAGACAACTGTTCACACACCGTGGGCTGGTGTCGCCTCCGAGCGACTAATTAGTTGATGTAATCAGTTACTATCACAATGCGTACGTCCTACCACAATGACTTAGAACTTCAGAAGTAAAAGTGTGGTGCACTAGAAACTCTCTGGGTCTTGTACGTCTCCCTTTCGCTTTCATATTGTATCATTACATGTATGAAAAAGACAGGTCTAAACATGGACAATTGGTATTACCTGTATTGTTTGTAATTATTTATGCAACTTTATTCTTTCTGTGAATTACGAAATAAGACAGATTCTATGAGGAGTGAACAAAATTAATGTGTCAACAATAAAAGGGGGTCTTTCTCAAAACGAACGCACCTTTAGGGCGACGTGCAGGCGAGCGTTACAAAGCATCACAAGAGCGTGGGAGTTTCAAAATATTTAGCGTGACGTATTGTATGGATGGCCCCTTAGTGCTGTCCGTGACGTATTATTTGGATAACCCCTTAGCGCTGTCCGTGACGTATTATATGGATGACCCCTTAGCGCTATCCGTGACGTACGGTATGGACGACTCGTTAGCGTTGACTGTGGCCTACTGTATGGATGGCCCGTTAGCGCTGTCCGTGAGGTACTGTACTGTATGGATGGCCAGTTAGCACTGTCCATAACGTACTGTATGGATGGCCCCTTAGCTCTGTCCGTGACGTACTGAATGGATGGCCCCTTAGCGCTGTCCTTGACGTACTGTATGGATGGCCCCTTAGCGCTCTCCGTGATGGACTATATGAATGGCCCCTTAGCTCTGTCCGTGACGTACTGAATGGATGGCCCCTTAGCGCTGTCCGTGACGTACTGTATGGTTGGCCCATCAGCTCTGTCCGCTATTCCTCGGGATTTACCATGTTGCATATATAGGGTAGCCTGGGGCAGCGCGCAATCCCTTGGGGTAAGACGGACCCAATCCCCCGTGTGTTTTTGAAATATTTTATGCAGTTTGATCTAATGTTTGTCAACAGTCAAACTGGTGCAACTCATTATAGAATATAACGGTGCAAATCTTGACTTTTATTGGAGGTATTATAATAGTATCATTCAACTTGCATTTCAGACAATAAATCATGGGGAAAGTAGGTATCATTTTGCATACATACGTGCTAAGACAGATTGTTTGCGAATTGCAGAGTCGCCAGGTCCGGCCAGTGGAATAATGAAAGTGTGGCACGAGGATATAATGTTTCGATTTTTGCGTAGTTTTATCTTAAAGGAAATAAAAATAAGGCATTAGCTAAAATCCTTTTTCCATGTGTACACACAGTTTAACCTTGTATGTAACATTTGACAAGACTAAAAAAATACATTTGTAGCATAAATTCGATTTTAAACCCGTCTGTGTAGCGATTCCCGCGGAAAATAAAATTTAATGAGCTAGGCGATCACGTGGTATCGGGACGTCACTTATGACACACACTCGCATCAGGCCGACCCTTTCCATGCATTCAGAGCATGTTTACAAGTATAGCTTTTGGGTCGAAACGAGCGTCAGAATGAGTTATTGTGCAATATTCCGATGAAATACAAACACTAGTCATCATAGAGGAACAAGCAGTTATCTTACCGTTCCACATGAATCGAATTTTATTCAAAACAATGAATGCGAATATGCCTACGGCTACAAATCGACTAGGTTTCGCCGAGCTTGGGCTCGTTTTCAGAATAATTATATCGAATGCAACCAACGAGAGATAATCTACACCAATAAACATACATAGCAAACATATATCGTATCCAGCTACAGAAAGTAACGTGTATAATATCACTAGAATATCGATGTATGAAGGAGGCGTTGTTCAATTCATCATAACTTAAATCAGTCGGTGAATTTCTATTATAAATATAATGTAATGGATATATAATTTATTAATTGTATATATATTGTACGGTAATATATTGTAATTATATATGTGAAAACAAATGGTGATCTGCCTGGATAAATAAAATTTAGAAACATCGCGTTATATATAATTACCATATTTTAATTTTTGTGGCAAATAAATAATTACTACCAAAATATTTACAAACAGTGCATCATAGTATAAAAATGATTTGGTTTATATTACTTCGCGAAAACATAAACCAAAAAAAGTGTCAACAAATCAACGGTTTGGTGTGGGGTTTGAACCGGCGTCACCCGTTTGCAAAATAAATGTTAAGCAACCAACGCCTTTATTAACTGAGCTAGCAGGGCCGACAAAAATTCGCTCACTGTAAGTTGTTATGATACAACTCCGCCAGTATAGAAGGGAAAGACTCGATAACGACGAGAACATTTATTGAATAGACTTATCTCAAAACGGAAGTCGAGGCAAGAGAGCGTACAACAGGAACAAGGTATGGAATTAACCAACGCAATAATACAGGAAGCGGAAATGTGATACTTATCCAATATGGCGTGACCACTTTCTTTTCTCCTTCACTAATCTAATAATAGCACATAAGCTTGTAAGGTTATAACGTGATAGTCCATATGACATACAAATATGCAGTAGAGTCAATATGGGCATATGTCACACAAAATATGCAGTAGAGTCAATAGGTCCATGGCACATGTATTATAACTCATAGTCTTGTAGATATGCAGGTTTATTACGTCTGCGGATGGGCCGAGTGGGCCTCACGTTGTCACTGGGTGTGGTTGGTGGTTTCGGTAGCGCGGTTGTAGGGGCCTCAGGTGGCGCTGTGATCGTCAGTGGAGCCTCGGGCGGTGCTGCGATCACTAATGGGATTTCGGGTGGAGTTGCATTCGCTTGGACATCAGGCGGGGTGTCGTCTTCGTATGGCGGGACGTCTTCCGTGTCATCTCCATCCTCACGATGGCGCGTGGGTATTGTATTGTGGTCGACACATGACCGGGTACTAAATAGCACTCGGATAGTCGCACCTTGTATGATGAAGTGCGTAGTTGAGATCCGCTAAATTTGCGAATGTAGCACCAGCTATCTTCGATAGAAGTGACTAGATAGCGGTCTCGAGCTTGCGACTTATTGAGGTCGGATAGTACGTAAACCAAGTCACCGACATGAATTATCGGTACAGGTGCCTCTTTGCCGCGAGGAGCCTTCGACGTCTGGCTGTGTGCGTTATTTTGTAGGCGAGACTGATGTTGTTCAGCGATGATGGCACGATCTAAAATAGGCAACTGCGCGTTGGAAAACTGGTCTCGTTGGAACCATATTTCGCGTGCCGATAGGCCGCGACCGCGGATTCTGGAGTTGAGTTGAGAGGTAGCAATTGCCAGTATAAGTGGTGACACCGGTCCCCCGCCAGGCTCCTGCCGTAGCAGCTCATCTTCAACCTCTGACACAGCTTTCTCGGCTATGGGGTTTTTGTTAGAGTTTTTGATTCTCCCTATCTCCAAACGAATACCCAAACGTAGCAGAGTTGGGTCGTTCACGAGAGCGATTAACCCTGGGGCTGGATCCACGCGGATGATCGCAGGGGGCCCGTCGAGGGGTCGAAACTTTGTGCAGAGTCGAGCGAGGCAGTCACGTAACGCGTCATGGCGTTCGCTCTCGATGATGCACGTAGAAGTGTATGAGCTAACGGTTTCGCGGACGACAAATATGAGTTGTCGGTTACGCTTGATAACATCTGCTGCGAACGAAACACCAATCGCTTCGGGAGCGTCGGTCGTTGTTTGTTCGATGAGTGTAGTCGGGATATTTTTTAGTGACATGCATGTATGGCATGCGTCGGTCACTCGCTCAATCGCGTTGTCGATGTCCAATGCGAAGAAGTTGCGACGAACTACGAGTTTGAGTTGGTGTTTTGATGGGTGGCTCAGCTTTAGGTGGATCGCTGTTAGTAAGCCATCTAACACTTGTCGTGGAACTACGATAAGTTCTTTGGTTGGCGCGAATGGTATGTCGCACTTGACAACGATGACGCCGTCGCGAGCCAACGTTGTAGTAGATAAGTAACGTTTTACGTCCTTGGCGTTGGTTACTTTTTTGGATGGACGCGTGCCTTGTTTTAGGTGAGCTCTGACGCGCCGTAGGTCAGAGCACTCTGATTGTGTAGAGAGCCGTGCGGACCTGCTCGTGAACGGAAGGCGAGTGGAGCCGGATATGATATCTTCCACCGCAACACTCATAACGACAGATTGTTCGATTTGCGATATGAAAGAACATATCTGGCAATGTGGTTCATGGCATTCCGGTGCGTTTCTGCTTGCGAAGTCGGATGGTATGTTTGATGAACCCGCCAGGTGGCGCACTGTGACTTGGTATCGGGCGACAACTGACAGAAACGATGTCATGCGAGGGCCAAATGAAAATTCGCCACGGCATAGTTTGTCAATGGCCTGCACACACGGTTTGCTGTCGGTGAGTAGACACGGCTTCGACTTTGATTGTATGATGTACGGGCTGAAGTGTTTGACTGCTGCAGCAATGCCTAACGCTTCGATTTCGCAGGGTAGCCATGTAACTTGGTGTTTCTTTAGTTTGGCGCTGAAAAACACGGCAAGACGGATCTGTCCATTTCGCGAAATGTATAGTGTGGATCCGATGCCACGTTTGGTAACCGAACCGTCGGTAACGATCCATAGTTGGTCACTGGGCAGCGGTAATGTGATCGATCTGTTGGTGGAGAGTGTGTTTTGGGCTACACGGAACGCCTCGCGGATGTCATCAGTCCATGTCAATGTCTCCTGTGATTTCATGCCCGCAATGTATGACTTGAGGGGTGCAAGTACTTTGGAACACTGAGAGATGACGCGTCCCAACACTTTATTTGCTCCAACGAAGGAACGAAGTCCCAGAACGGTTTGTGGCGGTGTGCACGATGCCAGAGTAGCGATACGGTGAGGACTGGCATGTAGTGTACCTTCTGACCACACCCAGCCTAGGATGGTCGTTGATTTGGTGCAAACCCTGGTCTTCTTTGCAGAAAGTCGTAAGTCGCATCGAGCAAGGGCATCAAGGACACGACTCCAGTTGTCTAGTAGTTCTTGTGGCGAGTTGCCCCCGCAGTACAAATCGTCAGCCAACTTGGCGACGACGCCCTCTTGTAACAGATCACCAAAGACTCGGCACATGAGTTCTTCCAATGCCGTCTCAGAGCCGGGCATGCCCATGGCACATCGTGTGTACACGAGAACTCCACGAAAGGGTGTCGCAACTCCGCAGTATTTGAGTGAGTCCTTCAATAGAGGGATCTGATAGAATGCATTCGTCAAGTCTGATACAACGATGTACTTCCAGCAAGCTATGGATCTTAGTGTCGAATCCACGCCTGGCATGAGAGAAGGCTGCGGCTTGCTGTAACGTCCTACTTCCGTGAAGGCAGTGACGAGTCGTGATCCTCCATTAGCTTTGCGTACGAGAAATGATGGGTTAAGGTATTCGACCACCACCCCGATATCTTCTGGACGACGGAATACACCGGCCGCCTCCAAATCATCAAACTTTTCCTGAAGTTCGACGAGTTTGTCGCGAGCATATTGCGGACATATCCCCTTTCGCTGCGGGGGTTGGACTGGTCCCATGTTTACAGTTGCTGTGAATGGGCCCGCATGCCCGTTGTATCCTACGATTTTCGAGTTGAACACGGTATCAAATTGTTGATGCTGATTGCGGAACTGGTTGCGCAAGTCGTCAGACAAGAGGTTGCCACTGTCTAGTTCGATAGTGTCTGGAAATTGCACGTCTGCTGCGTGTGTGCTTGTGTTTTTGATTACGATGTCTTCCACGTAGTTGGTGTCACATGCTGTGGTACCACGCACTTGGCAAAAGTGCTCGTTGCGTCCTATTTTCAAGGGATGTGAACACGTGTTTAGTAAACGGATTTTGTCCCCGACTGCCTCGACAATGGCAGGTTGGGGCCAATCTTAGTAGTGCAATGTTGACTTATGATCGTTACGAGGTTTGATCGCCACTACAAGATCGTCGAGTGCTGATGGAATAGATAGTTCTATGTAGTCGCCTGGCCAAACAGTAGTGGACGCGGGTGGCGCACGCAACACGTAGGCCTGCGCTCTTCGAATCGATATTGGGAACGGTTGACGTTCTCCATCCCGTAGTGTATCACAGTTTCGTCAATGCTGATCTGATTTTTTGGCGGGACGAATGGATATGTCATTGGTTGTCATGAATGGTGTTCCCGCAAGTACATCGACATCCAAGTCTTTAACGACAAGGGCATCGAGGTGTAGGTCAAGATTATCCCGCGATAACACGAGCCTTGTTTCTCCGACTACATTGAGTGGGGTTACACCATCAGCTTGTCTTGCGAGCTGGGAGCTTTTGGTGATTTTTGCACCAATTTACCTGGCCACCGTCTCTCTAATCATGTTGGTTCCGGCCCCAGTGTCGAGGGTAAGACGTATTGGGTGGTGACGATGGAACGCCTTGAAGAATGGAGACTGTTTCGTATTTACGCGACAAGTCGCCGACAATTTTTGTACGTCATTGACGTAGCCGTCATTCACCGGTGGTTCCTCGTCTCCGCTGTCTTCGCAGTTTAGTCCTGTCACGTTGCGTGCCTTAGTCATGAACAGTCTGTCTTGCTCGGGCAAGTACTTGCAAGCGCTTAGATAGTGGTCTACTATCGGTCTACCAGCCTGCTTACAGAGTGGGCATTGTTTTGCTCGTTGGGTTCGTTGGTAGCTTTGTGGGCGAGTGGGCCCAGAGCGTGTGCGTGGTTGGTAGTAGGTTGACTGTCTCAGGATTTTTGTCTCTGACATAGAATGAATCTCGTCCAGTAGGGACCCCAGGGCCTGAGAGATCTCTGGTTTAAGACTGGCTAGCGTGCGGCTCCGCAATTCGGTTCCGTAGCGCTGTTTTACGAGTCTAGGTAGCTCCTGATGGATAAGTCTAAGCCAGCTCAATACAACCATGTTCTCTAGCGACGGTGATAAGTCCTCATCTATGGTCGGGAACTCGTCGTGGTGTGATATACCGCCACCCACTGTCAGCAGACTATCATCAACGAACGCCAGGAGGCGTTGGAATATGTCCTCGTGGTTTTCGTCTGATTCAAGTTTTATGTCGGCGAAATCTATGAAGTGAGCGCCGCTTGTCTGAAACCCGAAGTGAAGTCTGATTGCCTGCCATATGGAGTTGACGGATGTTGAGTTTTTGACGATGGTATTTCGCGATATGATCGGACAGAAGTTGGCAATCTGTCCAAGCATTAATTCTAAGTGCGCGACTTTTTGTTGTGCCGTTCGCCTAACCAAGCCTGGTGTGTCTTCGGTATCGTCAAGTAAGCCTCTGAGTGGAGAAGTGTTAGTTTTCTTTCCCCATGTTACCTGGTCAAGTAGGAATGGTGCGAAATTCGCGTCCAATGATAGAGTATATTGGAGGTTTTGGCGCCAGCTCTCATATGACGTCAGTGTTTCGTGTTTTGAAAGAGACCACTGTTTTGGAGCTCTCTGTGACTGAGCCATTGTCGCGTTTGACGTGTAGCTCAATCGTGTACGCAAATGCCGGCAATGTTCAATGTTAATTACTGCGTACAGAAAGTAAGCATTCGTCGTGCCGTTTGTTTGGCTATACGAATATCTATCCACTTCATTAGTGAAAACGCTGCCACCTCGCCAGTATAGAAGGGAAAGACTCGATAACGACGAGAACATTTATTGAACAGACTTATTTCAAAACGGAAGTCGAGGCAAGAGAGCGTACAACGGGAACAAGGTATGGAATTAACGAACGCAATAATACAGGAAGCGGAAATGTGGTACTTATCCAATATGGCGCTGTTTATAAAATAATGTAGACTTTCTTTTTGTCTGACATGCCTTATTGTCCGGGAGTCAGCTCTATTAAACTGGTCCGAACCTAGTTTTTAATATATAAAGTAGTTTTCTTACTGCATTCTAACTGAGGGCAGGCCACCACGGAGGTCATTGTTAAAGATCAGAAAAAGAATGGGTGCGGGCACTGTTCCGTGAGGTACCCCGCTGACCACCGGTGCTATGTCAGATGCCATCTACTACCACTTGCCGGGTGCGGTTGGAAAGGGAGGCCCTGATCCAATGCAGCGTGCTACCCTGGACTCCATAGTGGGTCAGCTTGTGGAACAGACGTTCGTGAGGCACTTTATCAAAAGCCTTCGCGAAGTCCAGTATTATGAGGTCTGTCTGGTTTCCTTTGTCGATGTTGTAGGCAAGTTCATGGACTAGAGTCAGTAGTTGGGTATCACAGCTGCGCCGGGGTCTAAAGCCATGCTGGCTATCCGTAAGAATGTTGTACTTGCTCAAGTGTCACGTGATGCTGCTGCAGATGAGGTCTTCTTGAATCTTGCAGCATAGGCTTGAAAGCGACAGTGGTCTGTAGTTGGCAGCACAACTGCGTTCCTCTTAAAGTCTGCCGAAATATTCGCCCTTCTCCAGTGGTCCGGGACTGTTCATTCATCAAGAATCTTGCGATACATGATGGTGAGCAAGGGAGCGAGTTGTATCGCGCATTCTTTAAGGATCCTTGCTGGAATACCGTCAGGACCTGAAGCGTTATGAGGATTGGTGTTGATGAGCAGCTTCTCCTTTTTCTGAAATGTCAATGTCCGGCATCGGAGTACCAGCTAGAGATAGGATGTTGTTGAGGTCTTCACTGGTGAAAACGGACTGGTACTGCTTGTTCAGTATGTTTGCTTTGTCCGCTGCTGCTGGATAGATCTTACCCTGAGTTTTAAGCGGGGCTATATCTGAGGTGTCTCGCCTAAGGAACTTGATATAGAATCAGAATCTCTTCTGGTTGCTAATTTGACAGGGGGGTCATCTTGTGATTGTGGGTCGATGATGCCGTCGATGTAATCCCAATACGCCTGTCTCTGACGTTTCTGTATATAGGCTTTCGTTTTCACGTAACGCACTCTGTATGCATGCGAAGCAGATGTCTTACACTGTGAAGACGGGCTAGTTTCTTCCTCATGTTCTTAATGTGGTACGTGATCCAGATATTTTATTTTGTGTTGCCTCGAATCTGTTTTAATGGTATGTGCTCGTCGATCAGCGATTGGAATGTTTACTTAAAATGATTCCAGATGACGAGGTGACTTGCCAGTTCAGTGAAGGTATGAAGGTATTCCACCAGTTTGTTTTTGATGGAGGAGAAATCAGCTCTGCTGAAGAGATGTACTTCCTTTGTAGCTTTTATGTTTATGACAGGGCGTAGGGAGGACTCAACAAAGACGACGCAATGATCGCCAATTCCCGGGATGATCTTCACTGTGTTGATCAGTCTTTTGTTATTGGTGAAGAACAAGTCGATCAGCGTGGTGGAATACTCCGTGATCATGGCGGGTTCTTCAAAAATCTGGGTAAGATGAGTGTCTTGGATGCAGGTAAGACGCTCTTGGCAGGTTCTCGTTTCCCATTCTATGTTCGGCAGGTTAAAATCACCTCCCAGCCAGACATGGACGTCAGAGGGAATCTGTTAAAGGCAGTTCTCCAGGTCTTTGAAACATCCAGGGAGCAGTAGTGAAGGAGGTCTGTAAATATAAATACAAGGGACTCCATAAGCGGTGTTTTCTCTCGGACGGACTGACAGTTGACAACCAGGATCCTGAATGGGCAGTCTTTCTTTGCTGAGTTAGGGGTTCTGTTCTTGTCAGCGTCATGACTGAGGTTCTTGTGTCTTTTTGGAGAAGATGTCGCTATTAGACTAGAGAAATTAATATCCGATGAATATGGCAATATACAGGTGTTTTCGTCTTGTACTTTTGAGAAAACAGAACTAAGTTAATAGTATTCAAAATAACAAAAAACTAAGATCAACAGAAAGCTGACACCCTCTGAAAAAATGACGTATCCGAGCGACGCGGGAATATCGAATAAGTTTACCTGAATATTGACCTCAAGATAGCCTCGACTTAATCAGGTAAAACTGTCTGGAATTCATAAATGATCACAGGTGATCATATTAAATGTCTAGCAAAATATATAAAATAGAAAAGGGTGAAATTCAAGACAAACTGAGAAACTATTGTAGAATGCCACACTCAATACAAACGACTGTTCCCAGTTGCATTTAATGCACGAGCAAACTGTATACACTTCGGTAGACGGTTCTTGTCCTACACCAAGGCTAGACATCGCATTGAATAAGCAGGGCTAGAAACTAGAAAGGCTGTGAAAAAGTACTTTCGCATCTAGTAAGAATGTGCTCGTTGTTCAACGCGTGGCTGCTTTCTTTGGACCAAGTCCATCACCGATAGGCTGGAGAATGACTTTGTGACGACATTCGCCAGTGCCCATGATCAGTGATGCATAACTGCCAAATTGATATACTCTGCACAGAGCCTTATGGAGAACATAACATTATGTGTGTCTTGTGATTATATATGGACTCCACATTCAGCGTCGAGCGGTGTAGATGCATGTCTGCGGTAATCAGATTCTACAGAGATGAACATTCGGCTTGCATGAGAAACACCATGATGTTCCTAGCAAGAAATGAGACAAATATCCACTGACTTTGCACTTAGCTCAGCAGTTCATGGACACAAGTGTCACACCTGTAGTGTCATGAACTTGATGACTGCAACAATATGGTAAAATGTCATGACAAACGAAAATGTTGTTTGACTACGGAGGCAAGCTCACATGAAACGGCAGGCACTATCATGATTCGGACGATGACCTCCAAGTCCAGAATATCTACAATACACAAACTCGCTTCTCTTGGTTCCGAGCAGTGTCACAGCTTAGCAGAAATGCTGTATTGATCATGAGTACTTAAACAGGTCCAAAGAAACTAGTCGCTTTGATCAAATGGCACACTGTTGCTGACTTCGACACAACACAACCTGCATACTATGAAAAAGTGAAGGAATTATGTTTTCTAGCTTCAAGTGCAGCAATACTCAGTGCGATGTCTTGCTTTGATGTAGAACAAGAACCGCCTACTGAAGTGTCAGACTTGTGAAGAATTTCCATGCATACATTTCCGCCCGTACAAACTCAAAATCGTATAATCACAAGTTCCGAGTTGCGATCTGTTCAAACAGCCGAAATTCGACCAATGTGTGAATAAATTCTTACTTAGAGCATACTACTCGGGTGCTTGGAAGGAACATAAACGAATCATGTGTTGTCAAGCATGTACACTCTAAACTTCGTTTTAACATTGAGGAAAATGCAAGTGACTATTGCACGCTGGTGAGACTGTCCTGTTATTACTATTCCCTCACAGCATTGCAACACAGTCGGAAAGTATGAAAACTATAAAAACTTACAATAATTATAGTTATGATCACAGCACATGTACTGCACATGCATCTAATGTTCCATGTATCCACAACACTACTCGATCGTGTGAAGATGATCAATGCTCAAAATATAATTATTAATATTTTAATGTGTGTATATTTATAATTTTTAATGAATAATTTCTTATGTTCCGCCAAAATTGCTCACAATCATACTAAAACCTCAAGGAAACAACTGGAACGATTTGTTTCGTGTTCACAACAATAATTATATAAACTTTGGAAATATATATTTTTTAAATATTAAATTGTTATTTTAATTACTTCATATTTTCTCTAAAATAACCGAAAAACATACAAACCTCACAAAAAATGGAAACAATGACAGCACAAGACTGACAGACAGAATATTATATCAGACAGGTCTAATACAGAAAATAGCCATCAGTGGCTTCTTCAAGTAAAAACCACTATTTGACAACACTGCAAGTGTCATGCTGTGGAAATACAGAAGAGTGGCAATGATTTTTGTGACAATGATTATAATTTCACTATGACCAGTTGCAGAGTATGAGAGAAGTTAGCCTCTACAGTACAGTACAGTATAGTAGAACATCGTCACAATATAAAAACATATATACCTGGTTAGCTGGCATAGTGTATCTAACATCTAGTTACAGTGTAAAACATAGGTCCTATGTATTCGTCTCTAGAGGTACATTACTGGACGAACAATTAAATTTAAAAAAAATTAGACTGTGTCAATGTAAAACAACCCAGGTTTATATTGTACAATTTCCACTACTTTAATAATACGAACTGTTAACATAATGACAATTGTGCAATCATTGCTGCATACAGATACACAAGAAAACATGTTTTATTTGACCCCATGTAAGCATAATAAGATGTTGCTTAAAATTATTATGACCAGAATGAGAAACAAAATAAAGCCAGAAATTGCTGAAGAACAATGTGGATTTGTAGAAGATAAAGGTACAAATAATGCAATATACATCCTACGAACACTGATTGAGAGAGCACTGGAAGTGCAGAAAGATCTGTATGTATGTTTTATTGATTACACAAAGGCATTTGACAGAGTTCGTCATGAAGAAATCATATAAATGCTGGAAAGTTTGAACATTGATGGGAAAGATCTGAGAGTTGTGAGAAATCTGTACTGGGAACAAACAGCAGCAATACGAATAGAAAATGACATCAGTAAATTTCAAGAAATAAAACGTGGTGTAAGACAAGGGTGTGTCCTATCACCCGATCTCTTTTCACTATACAGTGAGATTATCTTACGCACATTAGAAGATATGCCAGGCATTCAAGTAGGGGGATACAACATTAATTATTTACAATATGCAGACGACACGGTACTGATTGCTGAGAACGAAATAGATCTACAACGGATGCTAGATACAGTAATAAGGGAAAGTGAGAAAAAAGGTCTGTCCATGAACAAAAAGAAAACAGAAATCATGGTCATCTCAAAGAAAAATTACACTCCAACATGCAACGTGATAGCATATGGCACTGTTTTGAAGCAATTCCGAACGTTTAACTATCTGGGATCACTAATAACATCCGACGGTCGATGCAACGATGAAATAAAGAGAAGAATTGCTCAAGCCAAAACAGCTTTTCACCACATGAAAAACATTTTAACAAATAAAAATATATCAATTGAAGTGAGAAAACGTGTACTGCAATGTTACATAGAGCCCATATTGCTATATGGATGTGAATCCTGGACAATAACCAAAAGATCACAAAAAAACATAGAAGCCACTGAAATGTGGTTCTTAAGAAGAATGCTGCGAGTGCCATGGACTGCAAAGCAAAGCAATGAAGTCATCCTTAGGACAGCCAAATCAAAAAGAAAGATCATCAACAAAGTTAGAACACAACAAGCACGATTTATAGGCCATGTCATGAGAAAGAAAAAGTTAGAACAAATAGTAACAACAGGAAAGATAGAAGGAAAAAGATCCAGAGGACGCCAGAGAATAAAAATAATAGATAGTCTCTCAACATGGTGTGGAAGGAGCACAACAGAACTGCTACAAACTACACACGACCGTGCGGTATGGAGGGCCAAGATCGCCAACGCCTGTGACAGACATGGCACATAGAAGAAGAAGCATAATAAATTTTCATCGTTACACCAGTTTCACCTTGTACACTTCATATACAGTAATTCACATATGCTAACTTTTGAGTCTTGTAAATATATCCTCTCCGAGGTATCGAGATTCGCTCACCCCAAATGATGTTAGTTCACTTCTTGGGTTCATTGGCCTTTGATCAACCAATTGGCGATGCATTTAAAAAACACAAGATTTGTTATTTAAGAGTTATTTACTTATGATGTGGGCGATATTGGTTGGCCATTCTCATTTGCCACCTTTCGGAGAAATAGAAGCTATACAATGACTTATTAATGATAATAGTCAGTAATTAGCCAATACTATATTTTACGTATGTTGTCTTTTTTTTACAAATATATACTTTTAAAACTCATATCATTCTTATTATATTATGTTTTTAATAGGTATAATAATCATTGTATTATTGCGATTATGTGTATATATATCATTTTTTTCTCCAGATTTCTGGAACAGAGTAGTATTTGATGTGTTTATCTCAGTGTGGACACAACCGTCTCTTGAAAGATGTACTGGGTTTAAACCGTATCACACAGGTGTCACATTTGTAGGGTTTCTCCCCAGTATGGACACGGACGTGTATCTTCAAAAAACATTGCGTCTGGATTGTTTCCCACAAGTATCACATTTGTAGGGTTTCTCCCCAGAATGGATACGGACATTTTCCTTCAAAGCACCAATATTTGCAAACTGTGTTCCACAGCTAATATGTACCTTCAAGTCACCACTCCGTAAACACTGCTTTCTACACATGTCACATTTAAATGGTTTCTCATTAGTCAGTGCAAATATGTACCTTCAAGACACCCTTGTGTAAAAATTGCTTTCCACGTGTCTCCTTTTTACGGTTTCTCACCAGTGTGACTGTGAATACGCATCTTCAAATGAACATTCTGTGAAAACTGCTTTCCACAAGTGTCACATTTGAAGAGTTTCTCCCCAGTGTGGACACAGACACGTGTACTCAAATTACAACCGACATTTGTAGGGTGTCTCCCCAATATGCTTAGGGCGTGTCTATTCAAACCACCACTGTGCTTAAATAGTGCTCCACAGGTGTCACATTTGTAGGGTTTCTCACCTGTATGGATATGGACATGTGTCTTCAAAGCATCACTGCGTGTAAACTGTGCCCCATGTATCACATTTGTAAGGTTTCTCCCCAGTATGCTTAAGGGCATGTCTATTCAAATCACCACTGTGCTTAAATAGTGCTCCACAGGTGTCACATTTTTAGAGTCTCTCCCCAGTATGGACACGAACATGTTTCTTCAAAGCATCACCACTGGCTGTAAATTGTTTCCCACAGGAGTCACATTTGAAGGGTTTCTCCCCAGTGTGGACACGGACATGTTTCTTCAAAGCATCACCGACTCTAAATTGTTTCCCACAGGTGTCACATTTGTAGGGTGTCTCACCTGTATGAATATGGACATGTAACTTCAAAGAACGTTTGCATGAAAACTGTGCTCCACAGGTGTGACACTCAAATGGTTTCTCCTCAGTGTGAATGCGAACATGTACATTTAAGGCACCTCTGTGGAAAAACTGTTTTCCACAAGTGTCACATCTGAATCTTCTCTCAGTACTATGAATGGGCACATTCACATCCATATTCAGTTTTGTTTATATCCGGTTTGAACAGATATAGAGTGAGTTGGCTTGATATCCTGTTACTCCTGCGTCACATTATTGCACTGTCCCTTTGGTTGTAAACTGTTGTCACTGTCACCAGACTGTGGCCAGAGTGGTGAAACCAGCAGAACTAGACAATGTTTGTTCTCAATGTGCAGGAGTGTACTGTTTCACCAAGTCATTGTAGACACTTCTGACACAAACATCTGTCCACATTAGTCAGTGTCATCTGAAACAATATTAATTATACCAATGTCATCTCAATCATGATCTGAAACATTATAGAATGGTATGTCATTGGTTTTATTCCAATTTTAGGATCCATTGTCAACTTTTGGAAATGCCAACAAAATTGATAAGTGGTTTAATGTTATTTCCGCTGATATTTTTGAATGATACAACCTATTTATATGACTAATCAAATGATGAGAAAAGTAAATATTCACAAGTTCAAAATTACAAGATATAATGCTGAGAACTCTGTCACATTACCAAACTATCAATCGGCCAGCATGAAACACTGGAATTTAATATATATATATATATATATATATATGGTGAAAAGACGCACACTACGATGATTCAGACATGTAATTAGATCCTTTGTCAAGGGATAGGTGATGGAAGTAGGAGAATGCTGCAAAAAATTTATGTTCACAATTTGTCACCTCTCGTGGCGGTGGTGTACCGCATTACTACATAACTGTTTGGTGTGCACAGTAACACATCAAGTAACTCAGTAAGCCTACATCAATTTCAAAGTGTCACATACCGTTGAGAAATATATGAGTTAACCTTAGGGGTTTGGTAAGAGAACTCATGTATCTATTGCTGAAAAAAACTGAAATTCCAATCGTCTGTCCTACAGGTCACTGCAATTACAGTGGAAGCTAACAGAAGGCACGCCACCAATGTCATTACATGTACTGGCTATGTTAGAGCTGCCAGTTGAACAGGGTAACTGGACATAATCCCCTTTGAACAAAAATATCCTTCAGTTACGGGGGATTCACGGACATAATCCCCTCAGTAAAATCACCCTACAGACATTTTAACACCAGTATATGTAACCCACTCCTTCATTCATGATGTACACTGACACATGAACCGATTCATGATCAGGGTAGAAACTTGCTAAGTTGTGTTAGACAGCAAAGTTACCGCTCAACAAATTAACAAGCATCCATTGTGGCTTAGTGTGTACGTGCATATATATACGTATACAGAACATATAGAGAAATAATAATGTTTTAGTAATTACAATCATTAATTGTGTAATAATCTTAATTCTTATACTTGGAAAGTGAAAATACACATGCATTCTCCCCTGTTACATTGATTTACTCAATTACTTGTGTATTTTTAACTATCAATCTATAAACCACAGCCAGTTTATGTCTTATCACATTTTGAGGTCCAAACAGTGTCGTAGTATTACGCGCTTTAGTATGACCTCATTATACTAGAGGTTAGAGTTCAGTTGTTCACGTGTTGGGCTTTGATTAAACATCCATTCCTTCTAACGTGTCTTGTAGTAAACTGTCATATAATAGCTATTATTAGTACATCCAAACAACACAACAACATGGTGGCAGCGACGAGAACAAACTAAGGGCGCCGGTAACTTATTGACACTGAAATCGTGAACTTTGAATCAACTGATGATTATATGTTTTTATTCGCCGTGCCTGAAATTTGTTCAAAAGAATCACGCGCAACATGAATGACGTCACTCGACAGCCGCGTCGGGATCAAAGGTCACGTCACATGCAAATGGACAGCTACGTGTAAACAACAGACATTCAGCCTTCTGTAACTTTTGCAGGGACTCATAAAAGCGGTCTGGCTGGCTAGCAATTGAAAACTGTTGCAGTCTGTTGTTATAGCTAGGCATATAACCCATATTGCCATAATTATAACTGACCGGGGCTCATTAAAGCAGCCTGGCTGGTAGTTTTAAGCTACACAATTTATAAGACACACAGCTAACACGCTACTAGTAGGCGCGAATTGGCCAACAACAACAGCGAACATGGATCACGTACCAAGAATGGATTGGTCAGTGGAAAATCAAGCAGAAACATTCAAGTTATTTAAACAACGACTTGAATTATACTTCAAAGCAAAGCGAATTGAGGAAGGAGAACAAGTAGTACACATTCTACTACAAGTCGGCGATGAAGGACTACGCCGATACAACTCTTGGAGCCTCACAGAAGAGGAAAGGAAAGATCCTACCAAGATATTCGCCAAATTCGTTGAACAACTTGAGCCGTGTGAGAACTATCGCATCAGCCGGTTACCACTTATGCACTACCGTCAAAGGCCAGAAGAAAACTTAGATTGTTTCATAAACAGATGCAAGTTGCTAGCTCTGAAATGCGAGTTTCAAGATAACGAATTGAATAAGCGACTCATTGAACTGATCATAGCTGGTACGCCAATTCCTGATTACCAGAAGGAATTGCTTGGAAAAAACAAGAACTACACACTGGACGAAGCAATTCAGTTGGGACGAGCGTATGAAGCGAGTGCCTCCCACGTCCAGCAGATTCGTGACATGGGAACAGTGGCGACAACTGCGGTGCATAGCTTCAGACGTGGTGCAAACTCATCCGCCAAATGTCGCAACTGTGGTCAACAACACCCATTCAAACCGCGTGAAAGTTGTCCAGCGTTTGGAGTCAAGTGCAGAGCGTGCGGCAGAATGAACCACTGGGCGAAATGTTGTCTGACTAAGAAAAAACAGCATGCCAACAACATCACGCCACATCAGCGCGGACGTTCGAAATCCAGGAACAGGAACGAGCATTGGCAACGACAACATTCGTATGCAAACGAGAAGTCAATTCATCAAATGCGTTCCAATGCACAGAACACTGACACACTTGAACAGTCATTTGATGCACTCAGTTTTCATGATGTGAAGGTGTCAGCAATGTGTCTCGGGCAATATAATCGCGACGAAGCCTATGCGCAGGTGCAAATTAAACTGAGCAATCGTCCTGGCATCCACAATTTGAGCCTGAAAGTGGACACAGGCGCACAAGGCAATACACTTCCACTGCGAACATTTCGACGCATGTATCCGGACAAGTTAAATGCTGAGGGGTTCCCGTTTATAACAACGTCGCAGCAGCAAGAGGCGCACGATTGACGGCGTACAATGGCACGTCCATCACATGCCATGGCGTGGTTAACATTTCATGCAGCTACAACAAGTCGGCATGGGGTGACACTCGGTTCTACATCGTTGATGTAACCGGCCCTGCAGTGATTGGTCTTCAGTCGTGTGAAAAGTTGAAGCTGGTGACTCTACATTGCACCATCAAGACGCACTCCTCAACAGAAGATAGACCTGCTACGGGACAATCAGCTGTCACGAGCACAGCCTCTATAAACAGCGTTGATGACCTCACTAGAATGTATCCAGAACAGTTTGACAGAATCGGCTGTTTTCCTGGTGAAGTGAAGTTGGTGGTGGATCCCGCAGTTCCTCCTCGCGTGAATCTATGCTATCAAAAGCAGTCTTGACTCCATGGTGGAAAATGACGTCATACGCAAAGTGCACGAGAATGAGCCAACAGAGTGGGTCTCAAGCCTGGCATATGCAAAGAAGAAAGATGGGAGCCTAAGAATATGTTTGGACCCCAAGTTCTTGAATCAGGCACTGAAGAGACCGCACCACAAAATTCTTTGGAAGAACTTAATCACAAGTTCACAGGAGCAAGATATTTCTCCAAACTTGACGCCAAAGCCGGATACTGGGGTGTCCAGCTTCACAAGGACTCTCAACTCCTCACTACGTTTCAATCTCCTTACGGTCGATATGCCTTCAAGTGACTTCCATTCGGCTTGTCTGCATCACAAGACATCTTTCAATCCAGGAT